>JAEMWC010001531.1:100000-117500 GCA_016490735.1 Pachyseris speciosa
AATTACGCAGGGCTCCTATTGATACCAGCCTAGTGCTGAAAGGGCTACCCTGCCTAAATAAAGATGACTTGACTTGACTTGACTTGACCAGGATCGATTTTGGACGGCTAAAGTTGGGCGATATTTTTACATTCAAAACAACATACAAAGATGGGGTAAGCAACGAAGGTTAAAACTATACTATAAAGTAATTTTGCTTAAACTTTTTACACAGTCTTGAAGCTTTGGAAGTCTTATGTGAGGAAGACGAAGTCAACAGGAGCTTTTGTGCGCCGGTACTGTTTCTTTGAAATTGTTTGAAATTCAGACCAATTTCATGTCTAAAAATTGCATTTTTGCGAATTTCCGAACTTTTCCAAAATTCTCGAAATGTAAAGCGCTTTAGGATATTTAATATAATTTCTTGAAATAATTCCCCTAAAGGGTTGTTTGGGTGGTATTAGCCAAAATTCGATTTTTCGAAACTGATTTGAGATTCTCGATATATTCTGACATTGGCTCTTAATTACCAATTAATATGGCCAGCTTCTTGAATGACCAACCTAGCGACGTTGAGTAGTGATGAGCGATGAGAAGAGTGGAACCATCCCCTTCCCCGGTTGGTGAGCTTGTTTTGGCTAGCATTTCTAATATATAGATTTATCCAAGCCTAAAAGCGGAGCTCCACAATTAATATTATTATTTTTTACTGGTATTGAGCAACAGCGCATGGCCTTCCTTGCGCCAATATTATATGTTTAAAGCAGTCAACAGGAATTGACTGCGGTTCAAAACCCTCAAAACATTACAAGAAAACAACACAGTCGATGCGTGTGTTTGTTCGAAAACAAGTTTAATAATCAAAGAACGGTCAAATATATTCATCCAGCATCGCTGGACAAGCATGTTTGAAGGTTTAGCCACCTCACAATAGTGCATTAAATGGCTTTCCATGTTTGATCTAGATCAAACATGTTCATTCAAAAGTTCGCATTACAAACAAATGTTTGATCGTTTAGCCACCCCAACAAACAAATCGTACACAAACGGTAAAAAGCAACCAAATGAACCACATAACGTCGAAAATTTCAGCGATAATACGCAAGAATCATTTTTTGGACTCACTTGGTCCGGTGTTTGGTCAAAAATTGTTATGCCTTTAGCCACCAAACGTTATGTGTGACAAACACGATGCTGGATGAAAATGTTTTAGCCGGGGCTTAACAAACATATCTCGTAGTAAGTTAAGCTTAGACATAAGCTTAAATGTCGTAGAAAAGAGAAAAGGAAAACAATCTTGATAGTTTGGATAGGTAATCACATGGGGCCGAGTAAAATTAAGGATTAATATGATCACTTGTGTTTTCAGAAATTTGCTGAAATTGCCCTCGTCGCGCAAAACATAAGTGATACTTTACGAGGAGTCATTGCGATTATCTGTTCATAACATAAGGGCAAACGTTTCTTTCAGTTCTTAACATTATAAAAACACAGACGTCGAAAAAACATGTACAGTCATCCAAGCGGGGAAAAAACACTCGTTCGCTTGCAAAACAACAAACAGACAATTCAACTAGCTACTTCTTTGTGCCCAAAGCGAGTATGATTGTTATTTATATCCAGTCGAGACAAAAATACAAAGTTTCCTTCCTGAACAAAAGTAACAACGACTAAACCAAATGCTAAGCTTCAATTTATTTAAGTTACCTGTGTTGTCGAGCTTTCTATCCCTTGAAAATACGCATCGATCCACTTTAGTAAAAACACGAATCTACAAAAATAGCAAACGGTTTGTCCAAAGAAAGAACTTTTTCCACCAAGTTTGAGCTACTCGTTCCTCCCATTAATGTCGGTGAATTGTTGAGTGAACTTTCTTGGTGAGCTGCAAGATGCCCCGGTAAAGTGAACAAGCCCTTTTAGGGTTAATTCATTTTTTTTTTTCAACCACACAATCCGGGCGCCATACAAGTGGATCCAAAATTTAAGAATTTCCTGAGAAAAATATTTTCCTCTTCCATTTTATCAGTTGAAAATTCACCTTCCGGAGTATCTTTTAAGTAGTTCTTGATTCTTATGCCTTTAGACAGAACTTCGAAGGAGATGAAGTTGTTTTGCTCAAAAAAGAAGTCGTTTTGCTCAGAATGAAGAAACCAACTGAATGTGAAATCTCGAGCCGCAGAAAGCGCGCGAAAAATGAAGCCTTGTTTTGGCTTAGGTGTCTCGTTTTGGTTCAGTTAACCTGACTTGTCTTTGGCCATCGTAGCTTAACAAGAAATAACACACAGACTGCGGTGATAAACATGACAATAGAACGCATTGTTGGAAAACAAAAATAAAACTATATCGTTTAACTTGACGTTTCGTATGTTTCGACATACATCTTCAGAAGTGACCGTTAGGAATTAAAGTAACAACTAAATTTGAAATTTAAGATAAGTAACTAATTAACAATAACCTTGACAGAAGCTAAAAATAATTTGCATATAAAAAATGCAAACTAATAGAGATACAGCTTTTCGCTGCTTACATTTTCATTTAAGGTAGGTTTCAATTCTCTAATTAGTAACGAAACGTCAAAACGTCAAGTTAAACGATATAGTTTTATTTTTGTTTTCCAAAAATGCGTTCTATTGTCATGTTTATCACCGCAGTCTGTGTGTTATTTCTTGTTAACCTGACTTGAGCCTGCGATTCAATCGAAAACCATTACCTGGTCAGCGGTCAACTTAAAAAAACAGCTGACCTCAATGAGTTATAAACTTGAGGCTGCGATATGGTCATGTGATACTGGTCAGCGGAAACCTTGTTTTGACAGCTGTCAATTGCCCATGACACGGATGCCCTATATCAAAGATGTACGCTGTAAACTAGGTGATCAGCTGGAGTATGGCCGCCATGTTGGATTATTATGATTACTATTAAGATATTATTAATTATTGGGCAACGTCGTCGTCGTCGTCGTCGTGTGCGCCCACGAGCAATACCGCTAGCCATTTTTACCATGAGAAAAGCAGTTGATGGGTTTCTATAAGTATGGTGCTCCGCTATTACTACACTGTTATGGCTTTTGTAGGTGTAACTCCGTTCTATTCAATTGTGAACAGAAAGATTTAATTTGAAAACTAATGGTTGCCCAGCTGCAATCAAGAAGAACGAAGGCTCCTAAAGTTTAATGATGATGATGATGATGATGATGATTTTAATGGTGGCTATGACGATGATCATGTTGGCGACGGTAATAATCACGTGGGATAACAATAATTTGTTTACGAATAAAAATAAATAAATAAAATATTAAACTAACCGATTGTGTTCTCGACACCATCCACAGCACGAATCAACAACTCGCACCAGCAGATGTGGAATTATGACGCCAGGTTCAATAAGTGATGTCACATTTACATACGGCGGGTAATTTCTCCAGTTTGTTGTCAAACGTGGACGACATCGACACGTTTCTGTGCACAGAAACAAGATACTGTTGACAAGTTTTTACAGAGAACTTTTCTTATCAGTAAGCTGAACTGTACTCCTTATTCTAAAATTTACATGATTCAACAAAATGTCAAATGCCATCTTAAGGCATTCATATTTGTTAGTTATGCGTGTGTTTATCGCAATTCCTTTACGGGAAATCAAAAATGTGTACGGCAGTGCCTATCTAACCAAGGAGAAACAAAAGGTAAGAGAAACAAGACATGCAAGAAACACGAGTAAAAAAATATTTCAGAAGTGCAAATCCCAACCCCTGAAAAGGATCTCAGTCCAGAAGAAACAATGGAAAGAATTGTTGGTTCCTTTCAACTTACTTCCAAACGTAACACCCTTTGCTCCAGGCCCCTTCTTAGTCCTCGCCGCCACGGTTATCCTATAAACCGCGAGAGGCTCAAGATTTTGTAAAGTTAAGGAAGTGTTTGATGGCCCAACATCTTGAGTGATCACAGGCTCAGAGTCTGCTGGTAAGTCGCCGATATAAACAGCCTGATACGTCACTCTATACCCTGCCAGGTAACCGTGCAGAAATGTTGGGGGAACTGGTTCCCACGAAATGGGTATTCTCGTTAAACTGGTGTAGTTCTGAGCTGCTATATTTGACGGCGCCTTGCTTGGCACTTTAAGGAACGAAAACAGTAGTCAGGCAAAACCAAATGATAAGAAAACCGCTCGTAAAGGCTCCGCTATCTCCAGTACCAAGTACAGAAAGGGGTTCGTCAGTCATACTTTATCCATTGAACAATACTTTACAGTTAGAGTATTTAAATGTTTGAGGACATAACACTGGGAGCAAAGGAAATTTAATCCCTAATTCTAGCCCCAAGAGGTTGCCTGAGGTGAAAGCAATCGTCATCCGACAGTGTGTGACGATCGCAGAAAACAACGCTTTTCGAGCTAGGTACGACCAACCATACTTCATCACTGGCAATAGGCTCGCACTTATTGCTGTACCTGGCTCTCGTCTTGGGGGTTCAATTTCACTAAAGACGTGAGAAGATCGTATAACGCTTTGTTCGGTAACTTCGGTTTCTCTTTTGAAAAACAAAGATAGGTTTACGATACAAAGTACTTAATGAATTCATCCAGGATTACGTTCAAATGTTATTCCCCTGCTGCCTGTACCCGGCCTTGTCACCCCATGCTAACTTACCATCTTCATCCGTCGAAGCAGAATAGGAAGCTGAAGTTCCCTCGCCAGCATTGGTGAAGGCCCGCAAATGCACTACATACTTTGTTGCCTTTTCAAGTGGCCTTAACACATAAGAAAGTTCACAGTGTTTCAGTGTGATCGTCGTAATTGTACCATTCACCGCGCTCCAATAAGTCAGTCTGTATCCCCGAATTATTCCGTTTTGGTGCTCGAGTGGCACTTCACGCCAGTGAACTAGAAATTTTTGGGAGTCAAAAACAGAGATGCAGAAATTGGAGGGAGGAGCCGAGGGAACTGCAATGAAAACAAAACGAGAGAGAGACAAGTGAATACAAATTACTAACCAGCCAAGCGAACAAACGACCAAAAAGCGCGGGCATTTCTAGAGCAGAGACATAGGAGAATCAAGCGCAGAGGAACCTAATCTGAAGGTACTTCAGTTGCTACGGGAACTGATTAGAAAACAAATAAGACGAACAAACAGAGTGGCACACTGATAGCCAAAAGCCAGACTGAGTATAGCCTCCCACGCAGTCGTTTTTAGGGGAGTCGTATTTCACCTCCTCCCCACAAACGCCTGCTTCCCCGAAGCCAACATTCCTTTCCCGCCGCTTGGCCAATCACATTTTACCTACTAAATTCTGGAAAGTTGACCTTGGCCTCGCGGGAGTTATAGTTCAACATTGCAGAGACAGAGCTTGAGCGAGCTCTGATTACTGTGTACTCTGCGTTCAGAATTCCTCTTTGAGTGCCTATCAACTGACTTCAATTTAAGAATTTGTCAGAGGAAACAGCGGCATTTTCGTCAATTTGCCCACTAGTTACGATAGCCACTTATTTATCAAGCTTCGCCTTCAATCTTCGATATCCTCGCCGCTACTCCTGGTCCTGTTGTAGCTGTTGTGGTCACCTCTCGTGAATTTGATGAAGGGCCAAGTCAGTTATTTAAGAAGTATTGGCGTATCGTCGGTTAGTCTGAGTAATTTGGAGGAACGGGAGATTTTGCCATCGGTAGACCACAGCGCGCAATGGATCGAGTGAGTGGCGAGGCAGCAAGCTACATAATTTTACCATCCGCTTCGCGTGAACTGAAGAAAAAAAGCAGACGAATTGGCAGTCTATGTCACCGGTGTTTGCTAACCTTTGACCGATTCTCCAGGACTTTTTGGGGTCGTTGTGTGGGCGAATTTCATCTGATTTAATGCAGGACCGTGAGAGATTTCAGAGATCCAGCTTTGTTGTTGTGCCATGTGTGATAATTTCACGCCGGTTTACTCTACGTTTGATGGACTGATAAATGCTTTAGATCTGTAACTCGGTCGCGTCTAAATTCTTATTCGCATTTACAAGTTTTAAAGGTCTCTCGTAACACATCGTATTACTCAAAAACAAATCGGCTCCAGCTCTTTGATACGTTTACAAATTCGCGAGAGAAAGAGACACGCATTAGGTTCAATAATTTTACTTGTCAGCGCTTGCCAGTTACTCGATCGTGATTAGCTAGGACGCCCACGAGCCAAACAATGGGAAAGGAATGTTGGCTTCGGGAAAGCAGGCGTTTGTGGGGAGGAGGTGAAATACGAGTCCCTAAAAACGACTGCGTGGGAGGCTAGACTGAGTAGGGACAGACAGACAGCTGGCATTTTGAAAACTATTTTTAAGATCATGCAGCTGGATTCTGAATCTGTAAAGCAATGATTGCCAAGGGATCGTAGCTGGGTTTAAGAATTGAAAACAGAGACAGCCAATCTGAAGGGCGTAGCTTTGGGAACGTTACGAAAATTTATAGAAAAGGTCAATAACTATAAACTAGTAAAGAAACAAACAAAGCAAAAAGGGTCCTGGCCCTTGTTTGTGATCCAAGCACCACGGTTTAATAGTATAAGTTGCATATAGTATGTATAGAACTTGAGAGGTGTTGAGAGAGGGTAATCCAAAACGTAAGTTAATTAAAAACATCTTTAAGTACAATGCATTAAATGACTATGAATGTATGAAATTTATAGGATATTTATTTAACAAATAAATGGGTTTATGCACCTTGGGAACAATGAATCTATTCAGCCTTCTGGTTGCAATCGCAACTTTACTCCCCTATATAAAGCAGTGAAGAGCTATATTCATCCTCTTTGGCTCGAAGCAGTCAAGTTCTGAAATCAACATTTCCCACCCTCCCTGTGGCCCTCGTTGAATATTAGTATTATAATGCGTCGGGGTATCCCCCTCACCTTTGCTGGGAACAGTTTCATGCAGAGTAAGCTTGATTGGTTTTGCGCAGTTGTTGCAAAAAAAAAAAAAAAAAAAAACGGCCACTTAGGTGGCCAAAAGATGGCAGAATGTGTCACGTCTTATCTCTTCCCAGCAAACCGAGCTCAGCCAAGACAATGATCGCTGTATAAAATCTTTTCCTACTGGTTGCAAATGGGGCATAAATATTCAAA
Source organism: Pachyseris speciosa (assembly GCA_016490735.1). NCBI lineage: Eukaryota > Metazoa > Cnidaria > Anthozoa > Scleractinia > Pachyseridae > Pachyseris > Pachyseris speciosa. The sequence continues at coordinate 107,066 of JAEMWC010001531.1, forward strand.
TTGTTTGCTTGGATTCCATTCCAGCTCCCAGTTGGCTTGTTAGCTCTGTTGGTAGAGCACTGCACCGGTATCGCCGAGGTCCTGGGTTCGACTCTGGTACAAACCTGATTCTTTAATATTTTTTCTCAGGCTTTATTTTCACTACTGCTTAAGTAGTGTTCATAACTGCGATGATCAGTCACATATTCATGCACTAATTGTTATATTCGATTCCTCTTACCTCCTTCCCAGGTTTCCACAAGTAAGGGAGAAGTATAGTTTCCGTCTTCGGAGGAAAATGCAGCAACTCGTATGTTGTACACAGTGAAGGGGCATAAACCAGTCAGATTCCCATGACTGCTATTCCTACCAACTGTGGTGTTCATAACATTGGATTTATTAACTGCAAAATACTTTATGCGGTAACCTTGAATTCCCACAGGAGCCAGAAGGACTGGGCTCCAGGTCACGTGAATTGTCGTTGGTCCCATCGCTTCAGCGGTTGCATTCATTGGAGTTCGATCGGGGGCTGTAAAAAGCGTATCACTAATCAATTGATCTGTTGAACTATCACTCGATCAGTTTTTTTTTTAATTTTTGGTAATGTAACGCTCATATCACATAGTCTCACGGTGGTTTACAACACTGGCGGGGGGACTTAACCAGGCTGCTAGTGCAGTTTATAATTAATGAATTAACTAATGAGTATCCCCGTAATGTGAATATCGAATTAGGACAAACACTAGGGGTGGTCACAGCCAGAGTTTTGTTACGTCCCTATTGGTTCTTTTACGTCCCACAGAGTCAGATTAGGTGAAACTACTGTGAGACGGGACCTATGGTTTATTGTGCATATATCCGAGATGGCTAGAAAGTCTAACCGATTGTAGATGTCATTACAAAGGTAGCACTTTCTCCTCAATTATTTAGAGACCCTTAGTGTTGGTCCGGTCGGGGTTTCAGAACTCAGGAAATGGTTTCAGAAAGCTCCCACTGACTTGTCTTAACATGCTTCATACCGATAGGCCTGGACCGACTGGAAGCTGGTCCACAGTTTCGCAAACGATTGCGAACGCTTAAGGCATAAGCCTCACGAAAAGCATAATCTCACAGAAACGTTTCCAGGATATAAGAACAAACAATGCATTTTGATGGAGTTTGGACACAGACTGTGGTTTTTACACTTGTATTTGCGTAAAACGCGGGGATAATTAAAAAAGGTGATTGCTACCACAAGATATCATCCGAATAGATCATCAAGAAAGAAAGATAGCTTAGTGCATGAAACTCGAGTTACATCCTTCCGTCTTTTCACATGTATTTTGCTCTGCATTTTGGTGCATTGAGTACTCATATGATAAGTGAAACAAACCATTGAACTGTTTATTCATTTTGTTGAAGCTAATCCTCAACAATCTTCTAGTCCAGTCCATTCCGTGTTGCGTTACTATCCCGCCATGCCTAACGTTAGTGTTTTTTGCCTTCGTTGTGTTTTGAGAACCATGTGCTTTTCGAGCGAATACTTAGAGCATATCATCAAATGGTTTTTACAACGTACCATATGTTCGTAAGAGCCTGATGAAGTGTTGTGCTTAGTCCCCTGGACAATGGTTAAAAACCATATGTTTTTTTGTGCCTCGTGGCGAAACTTCTGCTTATTTTTCTGCTGGACATTTTCAAGTGGAAAGCGAATTCATCGAAGGAATCCCGCCGTGAAAGATTAGTGTCATGACCGAAGAAGGAATACTGTACGAAGCATTGGAGTCGCTAGAGAGGACCCGAAGAGGGTACTTATGGAACATTACCAAAGTGTGCAATGAACTGGATGAAAGCCTGAAGGATTTCAGCAATGTTGTCAAGGTACGAACCCAGAAAACTCGACTTAACGCCGCGTGGGAACAGTATTGTATTTGTTGTGATAAATATGCTGATTTGCTCGCTACCAACTGTGAGAAATATAAAGAAGTCTTGAGCGACCGCGCCGCTCAAAAATCAAGAATACAAGTCTATAATGATCGTATAGAACAGTTTGTTGTTAGTGCTGCTGCCTTTTACAATAATCAAGCACGTGAGGATGTGAATGTATCAAAGAAACGTTCCCCCCCGGAATCCGTGAAATCCTCAGCGAGTTGTGCCTCGAAACTAAGCGTGTCTAGCTCCAAGGCCCGAGAAGCTAAGGCTCAAGCAGCAAAGGCAGCATTAATTCAACAACAAGCTGAAGAAAGGAGTAGGAAAGTAGTCGCGTTAGAGATGAAAAGAGTCGAAATGGAAATAAAACGAACAGAATTGGAACTGCAACATAGATTGGAAATGACCAAATTTGAAGCAGAGAGGGAAGTTGCAGCTACAAAGAATCAGGTAGAACTAGCTCGTTTAGAAGCCTTTCTGGCAGAAGAAGGACTATCAGACCTGCCGAATGAACAGCAGGGTATTAAGTGGTCACCAAAACTTGACATACACTCAAAGGATATCCTACCGCAACCCCCTACAGTACCAACTGTTACCTTACCATCTGTAATTACTACTAGCATCCCTCCTGGCCCAGTGTCAAGGATGATCCCGGCTTACACGTCAACACCTGCAATGGGAGGTGAGCCTCAGACAACAGGCTCCCCAGAATTTACTGGTAAAACCCGTTCGAGTAAACCATGTATGACTTCAGAAAACCCAGTTAAGCCAGTTTTTACGAGGGACACAACGAAGCCTGACCAAGCCCAATACCAAGGTAGATCCAATTGGCAACCTTTGAACGCATTGCCAGCTGTACAGACACCACTTGTCTCAACCAGTACCAGTCGTACGACACACCCTAATGTGCCCAGTCAAATTGTGAATGAAAGCCTTGTCTCTATCATGTCATCGATGGAGAGAATGAGTGTCTCTTATGATCTACCTCATGTGCAAATCCAGAAGTTTGATGGATCCCCCGAGAGATATCCAGCCTTCCGTCAAAGATTTAAACAAATGGTCGAAACAAGACCCCTTCATGATTCTGTCAAAATGACCCCTCTGCTGCAGTTTTTGGAAGGACCGGCCTTGATTGCAGTGCAGCGGTACGAGCCAATGCCTGGTAATCTAGCAAAGGCGCTTAAGACATTGGAGGAGCGATTGGGTCAGCCATTTCAGGTAGTGAGAGCGTGTGTGGAAGTCCTGACGAAAGGACCTGTTATACAAGCAAACGACAAGGAGAGCTTGCAGCGCTATGCTGACACAGCCCAAGTTACCTATGATACCCTAGAGTCAATGGGATATCTCAGTGAAGTGAATACTGACAACCTGGAGAAGGTCATCATGCGACTGCCCAAGTGGATGCAGGCCAAATTTGCCGAGCAATTGAAGAGTCTTGAGCGCAAAGGCCAAGTAATGCCAAACTTTAAGGATGTTTTAGACTTCCTTAAGGAGCGAGCTTATGTCTTAAACCATCCTTTCTTTAGTGGTGGATATGGTGATACTGTAACAGCTACCAAGGTTAAGTTTAGGAGTAAGCTTGCAACTCCTGAGGTGTCTGCCTACGCCATTACAACAGCAAAACCAGAATCATGCCCAATTTGTCATCAGGCCCACCGACTGTATCGCTGTGAAGCATTTAAATCAAAATCTCCTCAGGAGAGAAGTGACCTTGTAAGGCAAAGGAAGATTTGCTTCAATTGTCTCAGCCCAGCTGGACACAATTCGAAGAACTGTAAATCTTTAGCAAGATGCAAAGTTCAAGGTTGTGGCAAGATGCATCACACTTTGTTGCACTTCCCCGAACCCAGAGAAAGGACAAACCAGGAAGTGGTAAATCAGAATAATGAGGTTGCCAACCAGAACTTAGTACCTGATCAAGGTACTATTTCAACACCCCTGGTGAAAAACCTTACAGGATCTTGAAGGATCTTTGAAGATCTGCACTAGGATCTTGTGGGGATCTTATGAAAGATCCTCGAGGATCTTAAAAAAGATCTTCAGGGATCTTGCATAATCTTCAAAAATCCTCCTCAAGGTCCCTACAAGGATCCTTAAGGTCCCTGCAAGGATCCTCAAGGTCCCTGCAGGGATCCTCAAGGTCCCTGCAGGGATCCTCAAGGTCCCTGCAAAGATCCTCATTTTCCCTGCAAGGATCCTCAAGGTCCATGCAGGGATCCTCAAGGTCCCTGCAGGGATCCTCAAGGTCCCTGCAAAGATCCTCATTTTCCCTGCAAGGATCCTCAAGGTCCATGCAGGGATCCTCAAGGTCCCTGCAGGGATCCTTGAGGTCCCTGCAAGGATCCTCAAGGTCCCTGCAGGGATCCTCAAGGTCCCTGCAAGGATCCTTGAGGTCCCCTTTAAAGACCCTGCATGATTTTGTAGAGATCATCAAGGAACCAGTTGAGGAGTAGCATACAGTGTAATAAAATTTGTATACTCATTGAAGGTTTCTAATAATAGTCATTGTACAATATATATTAAACATTGAAGACCTTTTAAATAAGTTTTATTTTTGAAATAACTCTTCTCTGCTGAAAAGAAATCATTGGCTGAAGAACAAATATAATGCTTGTATGTAGCAACTGCAACTTATTTGTTTCAGATATAATTTTACTGTTTCTCTGCTAAAAAACATTGGCTGAAGCAGGCACCTTAAATGATACAAGTCACACAATTCAAATTTAAAAGTACACATTAAATGTTTCTACATGTAATGCTTGTATCAGCAACTGTAACTCTTTGCCTGTCTGATATTGTATACTGGTATGCTGTATCAAACTTTATAGGCATTAATGATGTTGTATGAATACGTTACTTTTGCTTATGAGTGCTGGTTAGGACGAGATATTTTGTGACAATTCTACATTGTATTTATAACACAGTCAGATAGTCATAACTAAAACTGGAAAACAACAGAGATTCAATGCAAGGTATTTACCTAGTAAGTTAATTGGTAATACATTAAAAGCTCTGGAACCAGAAACTTGGATTTCAACTTCTAGGAATGAAGTATTTTCTTACTGATCTTAAAATGTTTAAACTACAACTGATTGTGCTGTAAAAGGATGTCACAGATTATCCTTTCTTTTAAATCGTTAGCCCTTTTGGTTCACTGACTGCCTAATATCTGGCAAATGCAACTATTTGCAACCTCTTATAATTATGGTTGGAGACAAGACTTTCTGTGACATTTCTAACATACTGATAGAGTCACACATACTGTAGCAGCATCTAGTTCTAAAGTTGTATGCAAAATGTTATGGAAGTGTTTTTTTAGACTTTGCTTCTCAATTGCTTCATGATGCCTTTTCATAACAAAGCAGTGTCTAGTTATAAAGTTTGCATAAAAAATGTTAGTGTTTATTTAAGACTTAGCTTCTCAGATGGTTATGCTTTTCCATAACAAAGCAGCATCTAGATATAAAGTTGGCATACAAAATGTTGTAGTGTTTTTTCTTTCGGTTTTGCTTCTCTATACTTTTTCATAACCTAGGATCTTGTTAATGTAAATTCTTCCATAGTTCGATGAAAGTAAGTATGCACGAAAAAGTAACAATACAAGGTTTTTTTAATTTATAAATAAAGTATTATTTGAAATGAAGATGTTGTCATGGCAGTTGTTTACTTTTTGTTGGGACAACATTGATATTGTCCCGGTAACCTTTTTCCTTTGGGTGGGTTTTGTTAGGAATCCAAGGAATCGATAAAGGAAGTAAAAAGTTTGTTCCACTCGGCAGTTTGAACACAGTTTTGGGGATATACAAGCTTTGGTATGGGTCCTCAGCACTTCACGTAGGCGTCAGTATTCGATCACGAACACGTTTCATACTTAACATGAGTCTCGTGTTCCAGTCCAACACCACAGAACACTTGATGTGTGTCGTTTAGAATACCTTAAAACCTCACGTACGCGTCAGTATTCGAACATGAACACGTTTCATACTTCGCACGAGTCTCGTTTTCCAGTCGAACACCATAGAACACTTAATGTTTGTCGTTAAGAATACCTTAAAACCCTCACGTATGCTACAGTATTCGGACAGGAACACGTTTCATCCTTCGAATGAGTCTCTTGTTCCAGTCGAACGCTTTGGAACTCGTAGCCTGTTCTCTGACCGCACTACGCGGTAGTGTGTATTACCTGTATAAAACCTATTTCTTAATGACACAAGACATCTTTGGAGGTGAAAAAATGTGACAACTTCCGTATTAATAGCGTGCAATTCTCGAAAATTAGAGCATACTTGACGTAGCCATTAGTATTCGAAGACGTACACGTCAGAAGTGGCGTCGTGCATCTCGTGTTCAAGTCGCAAACTCTCAAACAACTGGGAGTATCCGAAAATGTTCGAGTCATAAATGATGACTATATCTTCGAAGAACATCTAATGTAACATTAATCTACCAAAATGTGGCCCGTATGATTTATCGAACACTTCGAGTCATTCACAAGTATTCAATTTGAATATGGAAGAACAGGCCAGATTCTAATAGAATATTCCAGGTGTATTTCGAGTCAGCCGTAATCGAATACGTCAGAACATTGCGGTACACGGCGTGCGCCGATCCGTATTCGAGCGAATTCGGGGCCGAATATTTGGCTTTTCGCACAGTGAGACTACTAACATTATTGCCAAACTTCATCTCAAATGAGCTACTTCCCGATAAGCGCAAGTTGAAAAGTAAAATTCAATTTGAAATCAAACCGCATAATGCGCTACCTTCCAGCTGGTAATAATTTGTGACACAGAGTTCTCCGTGGCTGATATCACCTCCGTTCTACATTTATCGCAAGAATATGTCTTAATTATTACTTTGCCTTTTTACAATTATGTATATAAACTGAATCACTAGGTCTTTAAACGAAAATACTTACGGCAGAGCTAAAAAACTACTTTTCAGTTAGAAAACAGCTGAACACAACTAGTAGATAATCATCACGACGAAAAAAAAAACCAAGATGTAATACAGTAAATCCATTCTAAGTGGAGATTGTGTCATGCCGAGGAAGGGGGCATTTTTTCACATCAGCGTCGGCAAGACAAGACTTAGTTCTTCCCCAAGAGCAAATTCTTTGTTCCGCAAAACTGTAGGCGTTTTAAGACATGTTAACCATACCTTGTCCTTGTATTAATTGTCTTGAAATAAAGCAATGAATTACCTAAAAGTAACAAAACTGAACTTAGCCATGATTCGAGAACCTAAAAGAAGTTAAACAATCTTTAGAAAAAAATTGAAACAATTTATCCAACTTACCGCCGAAACAGCAATGTAAGAGGCCGACCAATCTTTCATTTTATCCACGGTACTCTTTTATTCACAGGCTTTCGGGAGGAAATGACCTGTTATGCCTTGTCTTGTATCGAATATTGATCGAAGATTGTCCGATGCGGTTAAAAGAGTAGTCTGAGTGCAGGATACTACAGACATCAACACACATCACCGAGGTGCTCTAGGAAGACACCTGCACAGAACTGCAGAGAGTCAATCAATTAGCCTTTCATAAAGCAATAAACGACCTCTTGTGAGTTTATAACGGATGAATGGCGCATCTTCATTGGTCAATTCAGCAAACAGGTCATAATAGACAACGACGTTTTGCGGATGTTTACTCAAGTTCATTATGCCGATTGTCAAACTGGATCTTCCTGTACTAAATATATCAGCAAAATAAAAGTGCTTCAGACTGAATTTTCTCCTCATAATCGACAAAACGAGCCAGATTTAGTGCCGTTGTTCCTTTCAATTGTATTACAACTTATAAAAAATAAACTTAATCACGCCAAAGCTACACTTGACATTGATTATCTAAACAGATTTCTTAGAAATTTTATTTTGCGGCACTTCGGTCCACTTCCTTTGCTGGGAATCCGACGAGTTTAACGTGTATTTAAGCACTTAGTCAGCAAACGATCTACTAACAGTATACGTACATAAGATATAGGAGATCAGGGCAATAATCAAAGTGGCTAGGAGCCACTGAACTCGGAAAATATATTACAGACCACTCGTGTGTAAATGGCTTTGATTCGTTTGTTAGTTAACAGTTATTCATGGAAGTGGAAGTGAATAGCGGTGGATATTTGCCAAGTTTATACCACACAAGCTGAATAACTAGCGCACCAAAACATTACTTTAGCTTTATGTGTAACAATATACCGACAAGCGGTCGGTAATTTTAAAATTAATCTCGCACGCCGGCTGCTCGGAGGTGAATAGTACTTTGCTAATCACCTCCAAGTTGACTAATCACAGCAAAGTTCCTCCCCTTCTGCATATTTCTCGTTAGTCTTTTCTAGTATCTTGATGAAATTTGCTTTTTTCATTGGACTGTTTTCATGGTCGTAATTTTGGTTGTACAGTATAGGTGTTTCATGGTTGGAATTTTAGTCGATTACATATGCGGAATATTTGTCAACCTTTATGCACCTATTAGCGGATGTAAAATGTGTTTACTGACAGAAATCGAAGGAGTTAAGGAGTGATATCAGCCTCACACCTACAACTCAGAGTCGGTGTCATCGAACCTGCCAAAGTCTGGTTAAACCAATTTCCTACTACTTTCAAGAAAACAATAGACTTAAACCTCCTAGTGGTGAAGCTGCTGGTACACCACCGGAAGTCAGGTTCACATTTAAATACCTGACCGCAGGTTATTGCCCCCGCAGGGTTTTGGCCCAGAGGCCAAAACCCGAGAAGGCACTCTTGGAGTCCCCGCTTAAATATATACAAGGAATTTCAAAAATGTAAGAAATGTGTTTGTAGTATGGGACGCGTTCCCGATTTGATAAAACTAGGCGCGCAAGGTTGTGCCGGGTAACAGTCTTGCTTTCACATCAAAATGTAGGCTGCTAGCAGCCGAGTATGCCGTTCTCAGAAGGAAAAAACAGCTCGTTAAAACTGTAAATCAAAATAACAAGATCCACGGAACACTCGACAGCTTAAACAATGGAAATCGGTTAGTTCATAGCGAAGAAATCCCTCTTCGAGGGCAAATGGTGGCGAAGAGACATGTGCTTTCACTGCGAATCATCACAAGAATAATAGAAATAATAGACCTTTTCCGAAATGTTTGAGCGCTTCTGGAAGTCTATCTTTCAAAAAAGTACAAGTTTGAATGTAAATTTATACCGTACTTTATATTTAATTCACCCATTTTTTGTATTCCAAGCAACTTGTTGCGAAATTTGCGAAATTAACTCGAGGCAAAAATTACATTCAACGCGTTTACTTTTCAGGCATAAACGCAGGCTCATCTAAATACTTTTTTAGTCAGGAAAGCTAATTGTCTGTTTTTCTGTGTGTCTCAATTTACGGAATTTCGTATTAGTTCGTGATCTTTTCGTAAACAAACCCGGAGAAATCCGCGCAAACAAAACGGCCATCTAAATCTCAATTGTTGAACAATGACACTAAATCAAATATTGTTTCTGCCATTGATGTACAGGAGAAATATGCTTCTTCCACATGAAATTTACAGAACTGCTTTATTTCACTAACAACAATACAGAAATGAGCAATAGTGTCTTCAGTATTTTAATATTTACAACCACACAACTACTCAAAAATTAAAATACGGGGGCAGCTTATAGTGAAAACTATTTCTAGTTATATGATAGGCCTGAAAAATCTCGTCCGGCATTCAGAGACGAGGTTAGCTTGGTTTTTCCAGGCTTTGAAAGTAACTCTGTTCAAACATCGAACTCGGCTGAAAATATGAGAATTCTTAAGAGTTTTTATGAAATTTATGATCTCGAGATTTACAATATAAGTTGTTCTCCTTTAACTTCCCCAATAAATAATATAAGAGAAAATGTTTAAACTGATAAGAAAATATGAGAAAACGAGAGCTTATCTTTTGCTTCCTTCTTTCATCAAGGCAAGCGAAGGATGGGAACAAAATATCGTATCGAAACTTTAGGATTATCTTGTTTGTTCCTTTCACTTGATTTTTGTTCTTTTGTATGAAGAGTTCCAACATGTAGGATAACTGTCGAAAAGGCTGGAACTTGTTATTTTCATCTGCTATTTAGAAAAACCAAAACCAAACCGAAACAAAACAAAAACAAAAAAAGTACAAAAGATGCCGGGAAAAAAGACCTTTTTCAATCAACGATTCTCAATGACAAATATTGCATCTTTAATATTAAGGATTGAGTTTGAAGCTATTCCTTCATGTTTCGCCTAATTTGGAATATTAGTATTATGTAATAATTGACTTTTTTTCAGAATGAGCCATTTTTAAATGGCTTCGCTGTCATGTAAAACGATATCGTTGTTGATAGCCGAGTTCACTCTTGAATCTTTTGTCTCACGATTGAGTCAGAAAGATGTGGATCGCGACGTTTCGACCGCTATACTGCTGGTCTTCATCAGGCGATGGTGTCGACTGGCTGCGTGTGAGTATAAGAAGCACCGTGGCTGGTGGTGATTGATGCGTTTCGATCCTCGCTTATGCTGTTGTTGACAACATACATTTTCAAAAGTGACCGTTACAAGTTTTGCC
>JAEMWC010001531.1:122500-140848 GCA_016490735.1 Pachyseris speciosa
TTGACAAGTTTTGCCTTCACAAGTTTTATTTGCTGGTGTGAACGAACGAACAAGTTTTCTTTGGCAAGTATTCACTGCAGTAGCCAGCAATTCAATTACACAGCGGACAACATTTTATTTGCGATAATTCTGCATCTTGTTTCATTAAAGGATGGCCACAAAAGGCGGCTTTCAAATTCGCCGCGCATTTATTGTTTTTTTAAGGGAATCTCCACTTACAACACATTGTTAGGGCTCTTTCATCCCCTTCCTAAGACGCGCCCATATTAACGACGACTGTTAGAACTTATTGTTCATTTAAAGTATCTTCGATCAGCTTCGATTAACTCTGAAAAACGGACATACCAAGGGGACAGTCTCGTTTTGAGCGTTTTCATTCACGTGACTACCAACCATATTTGGTTTACTGAAACAAAAGAAAGTATTTGTATAGAAATAGAGTTCAATTCCCAGAGGTTTAGCTTGGGACACCAACATGGCCGCCGTTTCTTTGTTTTGGGACACCAACGTGGCCGTCGTGACGTCATGTAAAAATACTCTTACCGCCTCTATACTCCAAGGAAAAACATATCTATTCCCCGGAGCCTCGTTTCGGTGTCCAATTTTTGTCACCTGTCTCTTACGCTATTGTTGATCACAAATGATCTTCTCTTCCTGACAATATCTACAACCAATTGACGTTAAAAACTAAAAATGGCGGCGCCCGGGAAATTTAAAAGTGAAAAAAGGCGGTAATGATACCCATTTTTTTGTGCACTTTAAGTGCTATTTCCCATGTTATAAACTAAATTTTGGAATTTAGTAATTATTTCCAACAATTTAGGGTCAATTTGCTGTAAGAGTAGAGGTTCCCTTAAAAGGACAAGTTATTCATACAAACCATAATTATGTAAACTAAATTAATTGAACAAGTACATAGATATTCTTAGCGGAATACATTCATATTGTTCTTTTAATGCTACAGTTGCTAAAAACTGCGTCGTTATAGAAAAAAAGCTTTTCAAAAGACTATTTAGCTGTTTTTTTTTTTTAATACACAGCGTTTGTAATAAACTTATTTATCTTCGGAGTTAAAGCTACGTTTAAATGGTTCTACCACAAATATTATTGCTATCGATAATTTGACATTTTTACAATAAACAGGCAATACAATAAAACTCCACAACTAAGAACCTGAAAATTAAGAACCCGTTAGCCTAAAATTTGGATTTTATACCCCCTATAAACAAGAACCTATTTAGCCTAAAAATTGAAAACAGGTTCTTATTTTCTTAAATCATATTAGTACATTACAGCTGCAGTGCAAGAATCCTATTTGAAGAAAAAAGCAGACTCTCATTACTGTAAAAATGAGGGTTTTTTAAAAAGAAAACAGAAAATAGGCCAATAACCATCTTGCTGTGCAGCTGAGATTTATTTGCTTGCCTCCAGAATTAAGAACCTATTTTAAGAACCTAAGTAGCCTAAAATTGTGTTAACTACCATTTATATAAGAACCTGTTTAGCCTACTTCCCAAAAATGTAGGTTCTTAGTTGCGGGTTTTTACTGTATTAGAATAAAATGTTTTACTTTTATGATATTTAAAACAGTATTATTACAGCACAGCCATACGGAGGTATTTCTGAATCGAAGTAGCGATTAATAAAATCGTTTGTAACTAAAAAAATCTCTGTATCTAAAAAAATCTTTTCATATTCAACGAAAAATGGAATCTCTGTTTCCCAGCACAAAGAAAAAATTAAATAAATCGAAAGCTGTTGTATTTACACTACAGTTTGTTACTCATGCTTAGGAATGATGATTATGAGAATGTGATGATGACGATGATGATGATGATGATGATGATGATGACGATGATGATGATGATGATGATGATGACGACGATGATGATGATGATGATGATGATGATGATGACGATGACGCTGCCTATGACGCCGTTGATAGCGATGATGAGATAAAATTTAGTGATGATTACGTTTACAGCTGTCTTATTACGTGAGGAGAAATACGCATGTGATCCGCAATACAGCAGTCTTTTGTTGTTGTTGTTGTTGTTGTTCATAGGATTATAGATTAGGTGCTTTTAAGCAGACGATAACATCGCGGCATAGCGACTAAAATTACAGCTTGTCATATTTCGCAAACTTTCTAAGCTATGTCAACATTTGAGGTACTGTTGTTGTCATGTTCTTCTTAACTAATAACTGAACTGTCGTCCTCTTTTGCTGAGTTTGATTCAACCGAACCAATGACTGCAGATTTTAGTCTCTCTGGCCCTTTCGTTGAACCCTTAGCGCGTTTTAGAATTTCTTTCTTGTACTTCGCTTTCATTTTACTCAGGGTGTTTGTTGAGTGTTGCAAGAAATCCGCCACTGTTAATCTCATTTCTGCAATCATTTTGTCCTTGTGCGCTGATAAACCTATTTGGAATATAGAAACGACTTTAAAGGAGCTACGTCACGAGTTTTTAATATAATTTGAAAAAGTGAAAATTACATTGGACGCAAAGAAAACCCCAAAATAATGGTTGAGTTTTGTTAAAATTATTTCACCAATTCAGCATGCTAAACAATAAATAAACCTCTTTGGCTTAAGAATTGAAAGCTCTCCTGTGCTGTGGAAAAAAAAAAGATACAGATTATAGCTTGCATCCCCTTTCGAGAAATAACTTGACATCCCTGTTTTGGTAATCTAGGGACATTTTTTTAAAAAAGAAATGGTACTTGAGGGTCCTTGATTTTAATTTGACTTCAAAAACATAATTTAACAACAATCACTTAATTGCAAGACTTATCCGTTCTCGAAACGACTTAGTGAGACATGCCATTCCTCAAAAAAATCGACGTTTATTTTGAAAGGAGTGTTTTCACAAGTTAATAATCTCTCTTAATATGTTGCTCGCAACATTTCAATGCAACATCTTGCAACATTGTTGGGCACAACATGTTGCACACGTTTGGCCACCGTGTTGCGATATGTTACAACATGTTGGATGGTGTTGGCTCAAATTTGAAAACGGTCAAATTTTTCGTGCAACATTTTGGATGCTGCATGATGTTGTACTCGTTTGGACACATTCACGCAACATTGTTGCTCTAGGGCATACGCGCTAGGTCGATTTGCTATTTCAAAGCACCAGAACACAACATGCTGCACACGTTTAGCCACCCTGTTGCGACATGTTGCAACATATTGGATGGTCAAATGAAGAATGATCCTTGCAGTTGTGAACGCAATTTATGCAATTGCGAAAAGAAGCCTGAAAAAAATTCAGGACTTCAACGGGGTTTGAACCCGTGACCTCGCGATTACCGGTGCGATGCTCTAACCAACTGAGCTATGAAGCCACTGACGTTGGGGGCAGGTCAATTGTGGGTTCATATGATCCCGTGAAAGAAATGGGTGTGATAGATATATGAATTGAATCATATATGAACTGCGGAAATGAAATCAAATGAAGAATGATCCTCGCAGTTGTGAACGCAATTTATGCAATTGCGAAAAGAAGCCTGAAAAAAATTCAGGACTTCAACGGGGTTTGAACCCGTGACCTCGCGATTACCGGTGCGATGCTCTAACCAACTGAGCTATGAATTCATATATCATTCATACCCATTTCTTTCACGGGATCATATGAACCCACAATTGACCTGCTCCCAACGTCAGTGGCTTCATAGCTCAGTTGGTTAGAGCATCGCACCGGTAATCGCGAGGTCACGGGTTCAAACCCCTTTGAAGTCCTGAATTTTTTTCAGGCTTCTTTTCGCAATTGCATAAATTGCGTTCACAACTGCGAGGATCATTCTTCATTTGATTTCATTTCCGCAGTTCATATATGATTCAATTCATATATCATTCACACCCATTTCTTTCACGGGATCATATGAACCCGCAATTGACCTGCTCCCAACGTCAGTGGCTTCATAGCTCAGTTGGTTAGAGCATCGCACCGGTAATCGCGAGGTCACGGGTTCAAACCCCGTTGAAGTCCTGAATTTTTTTTCAGGCTTCTTTTCGCAATTGCATAAATTGCGTTCACAACTGCGAGGATCATTCTTCATTTGATTTCATTTCCGCAGTTCATATATGATTCAATTCATATATCATTCACACCCATTTCTTTCACGGGATCATATGAACCCGCAATTGACCTGCTCCCAACGTCAGTGGCTTCATAGCTCAGTTGGTTAGAGCATCGCACCGGTAATCGCGAGGTCACGAGTTCAAACCCCGTTGAAGTCCTGAATTTTTTTCAGGCTTCTTTTCGCAATTGCATAAATTGCGTTCAGAACTGCGAGGATCATTTTTCATTTGATTTCATTTCCGCAGTTCATATATGATTCAATTCATATATCATTCACACCCATTTCTTTCACGGGATCATATGAACCCACAATTGACCTGCTCCCAACGTCAGTGGCTTCATAGCTCAGTTGGTTAGAGCATCGCACCGGTAATCGCGAGGTCACGGGTTCAAACCCCGTTGAAGTCCTGAATTTTTTTTCAGGCTTCTTTTCGCAATTGCATAAATTGCGTTCACAACTGCGAGGATCATTCTTCATTTGATTTCATTTCCGCAGTTCATATATGATTCAATTCATATATCATTCACATGTTGGATGGTGTTGGCACATAAACCGTAAAATGTTGGGTTGAAATGTTGCGTGCGTTTGGCCGGCCCCTGAACAACATCGTCATAACATGATGCAACAATGTGGCAAGACGTTGCGTTGAACTGTTGCGAGCGTTTGGCCAGGGCTTTACGTTTTTAGATTGTTTTATAATCTGTTGTCAGTTTTTGCTGCTCTACGTTTGATTCTTCATTTATCGTATTCAGGATTTCATTCCTAATATATTTGTCTTTTTCCCCATGACTTGTAAATTTCGTTTATTGATATTTTCCCATGACTTGTAAATTTCGTTTATTTATAGTTATTTATAGTTCAATTGTGTGTGTGTGTGTGTGTGTGTGTGTGTGTGTGTGTGTGTGTGTGTGTGTCATTCCGACCCTAATATTGTAATTTATTCTATGTAATTTGGCTTCCTAGCCTTGTTAAGTTTCAAGTTATTTTAGGAAGCCAACACCCTTTTAGTTTTAATTTTTATTTCATGTAAACTTATTTTTTTTCAAGTATAAGGGTCAATAAAGTTGTTGTTGTTTCCTTACTTACTTAAAGGAAAACACGTCAATTTAGAATAAGCAAAAAAAAAATTTCCAACAAGGTGAACATAGATCATGATCAAAAATGGCCACCGTAAATAGGTTCTTAAAAAACGCATTATTCATTCCATGGAAGTATCTATGCTTTACATAAAACCCTAACTAAAAACCCTAGTCTGAGAACGATGTTTTGAAAAGAAAAGTTTTATATCTTGATTACAAACAGTTAACAGTGGAACCCTGTTAGATTATATTTGGCAAGTCGTTCCAAAGCCTTGGTGCGATAACCGAGAAACATCCGTCGCTGTAGGAAGCCGTTTTAGTAATTTGCGTCTTCTGCTAGGTCATGGTGTCTTATACAAGAGCCTTTTTGCTCTACTTTTTCCCATGAAATGACTATCGTCACTTACTTTGGTCTTGCTGCACCTTGGCCCGCCCCCGTATTCTTCTCACAACTTCATAACAGAGGCCTGACACCACAACTGTGACAGAAAGGGCGCTGGAGGTAATCAGCGCGTCCCGAAAGAGGTGGGTACTGCTGTCAAATAGACCAGTCAAGATGTCCTGGACGAGTTCTTCATGAGACACACCCGAACCCTGAAACACAAAAGAAAACATAACTTGTGTCTCTGATCGTTCTCTTAATGAAGACTTGAGAGGATAAAGGCGGCTTTTAACTTAGCTAGTTCGATGGTTGATGTTTCATTCACGTACGATGCAAACGCTGACGGATGCGCAGAGCGATGGCAAGTACACGTACGAGAGTCTTGTACTTGCACTTGCATTTGCGAGTGAACTTCCCTTGCATTTTTCTTTTCGTTTGAACTAGATTTTAATTGCACGAGTGAACCAGGCTTTCAAAACTCTACTGATAGAAAACTGTATCCAGGAAGAGAATAGGAAAGAAAAGAAGAAAATTGCCTCAAATTGTCTCTGTTTTAGTCCACAGAGCAAGAATATGTTTTCTGAAAAACTTCGGCCTACCGTAATAGGCTCCACAAGTTCTTGAACGAACGAGAAAATCTCCGCCTGATGAGCACGCATGTAACCATAGAAACAATGACGTAAGCGTATCGCGTCTCCTCCAATGACGACACCATACGCTGTTTGATGATCAATGATCTGGGCCACTCTTAGAGAGGGCCTGGAGAAGAGTTCTATACGGGTGCCTCCCGCGTATGTATCTATCAAGATGCCATCCACTTCTCTTTTAATAAGGGCATCAGAGAGGTCCTCTAGTGAGTGAAAAAGCTTTTCTAATAGGAAATATAATGAAAAAGCCTGTGTTAGCCACAATTCAATAAAGGAAAAATTTGGTCTATTTTTTAACAACACTTCGAAAATCTACAGTTTCCGTTCCAACTGGTTGGAACGGAAATTACCGTTCAATTTGCAACATATTTCAATTTTCAATCAATTTGCAACAGATACAACATATATCAATTTGCAACATATACCAGAGAGATTGAACGTTTAGCCCTGAGAACGTGGTTGTTCGTCCGGAAGCAAAAAAGCATCGCCTTTTTGGCACAAATGTTCGGGATTTTCCAACCAAAACGTTTGGCTAAATGGAAAGCGCTCCAGCTAACCGGTTGAACCGGTTCAACCGTCAAGTAAAGTACAGTGTCAAATGAAGGTGGATCGTTTGAGCTCGGCACTCCTTTTAAAGTTGTGAGGGATCACCATTCCTGTTTTATCGCTCCAATACAATGTGAACATATATTAAAAATGGAGGGCAACAAGATACCACAAATGCCTGATAAGGACACTTGAGGGATCTGATCCAGGACCCTACAGTTATACCGTAAAGCCCCGTTCAAACGGTGCATGGTAGAGTCAATGATAGTTGAAAAGTCCAAAACTATCATCAACTATCATCAACTATCATGCGCGCGGTCAAACGGCGAAAACTATCATCGAATATCATGCGCGCGGTCAAACGGCGAAAACTATCATCGACTATCATGAGATTTTTGAGTAGGTTCAAAGTGAATGATAGTTCATGATAGTCGATGATAGTGCATGATATGAAAACGTAAAGCTTGTGGGATGTGGCTGGAGTGACAAGGATACTTCACAAATTAATGTGATCAAGTAAGCTGAAGCCACTCTAAAGGCACTAAGGCCACAAGGTAGCGGGCATTACCCCTTACCATGGCATTACCCCCTGTCCATGGCTGCTAATGCTTGGGCTCAATCTTCGCTTTGGTAGATTTAAGGGGTAATGCCCGCTACCTTGTGGCCTTAGTGCCTTTAGAGTGGCTTCAGCTTACTTGATCACATTAATTTGTGAAGTATCATCGATAGTGCATGATAGTTCGTGTTCAAACGCGCGTGATATTTAAAACTATCATCGACTGTCATCAACAATCACTACCGTTTGAACGGGGCTTAAGACTAATCTTTTTAGGACAGCTTATTTTGTAAATTAGTTTATGGTTGGATTGTTATTTCGGTGTTCTAAGCGCTTTTATCTTTTTAAGTACGTTGTATATACAGCATTGTAAATCTAAAACAGCTATAGTGATTTATATAAGAAGGTGAATAGTTCGCGCGTTGTGATTGGTTCTTAGCTATGATCTATTAGAGGACAGATGCACAGATTACGTCATCGCTGCAACTATTTTTCCAGAAATGTGAAAATAAACAAGTTTTTGGCTTGCATTTTGTTTCTTTATTATACAAAACAAATAGATTCCCTGTTGCCGTGCGTCTGTTCAGTAATAGATCACAGAAGACGTCAAAATGTGGTAAAAAAATCAGTGACACACTCGCCTGCGGCTCGTGTGCCACTTCTTTATTTTCTTCTTCTGTGATCTATTACTGAACAGACGCACGGCAACATGGAATCTATTTGTTTTATATAATAAAGAAACAAAATGCAAGCGAAAAACTTGTTTATTTTCACATTTCTGGAAAGAAGTGGCTCGTGATGACGTAATCTGTGCATCTGTCCTCTAATAGATCATAGGTAAGAACCAATCACAACGCGCGAACTATTCACCTTATTATATAATTGTTAATTGATATGATTTTATATAACTATGTAATCCAGGTAATTGTTTTTTGTGAAGGGCTATTGGAAAGCGATGGAAATGGCACTATTTTATAAAAATAACATCAACGACAATAACTTTATATTTGCAATCTTTTTCTGAAATAAAGTACTATCATGATAGAGTTTGCACAGTATATTGTCATCATCATCATCATCATCACCATCATCATCACCATCATCATCATCATCATCATCACCATCATCATCATCATCATCATCACCATCATCACCATCACCATCACTATCATCATCATCATCATCATCACCATCATCATCATCATCATCATTACTATTATTACAGTACTGAGAGCAGCGTAGCACGTCATTCATTAGCCCACCTTTACTCATGATCGCACTTCTTCTTACTCCAAGATTGTACTCTGGGGAGCCATAAATCGCTCCTACCTGTCGGAAATAGAAAAATAGTGGGAAAAAAATCTGTATGTTGCAAATCACAGACGGAGGGAAGGCTATACAAAGAATTGCCATCAAATTTTTATCTAATAATAATGAACGATGCAGAAACGTTTACGAGTAATTTCCGAATGACAAATACTGGAAGTTACTTTACATGGTTTAACTATTCCCTTTAAAGGGGGGCGGGGGGAGAGAGATAGTAACATTCCTGGTGGTTTCAGTTTTCAGAAAACGGAGCTCGTCGTCAGCATCGATGAAGTAATGTTTAATAAATGAGCAGTGTGAGAGTGTTTTATCAAGTTTAAAAACACGAGGCGCAGCCGAGTGTTTTCGGACTTGATAAAACACGAATTGCGAATTTATTGAGCGGCTTAAAAAACATTAATGTACATCTATCCATTCTTAAACTAAAATTTAGATTTTGGGTTATTTTGGCCTAGAAAATCGGATGAATTATTAATGAATTTTTTAACATGACTGCCGAGCTACACACGGAATTGACGATTAATGCTTTTAATCAAAGCCATAGAATTCTACTGGTGTTCTGGCTTACATTTCAGGTCACGCCTACCTTCGATCCATATACGGTAGGTTCACTCTCCTCTGCTATTGTGGTCAGCGCTGTTGTTAGTACACCCATCGTAACTGAGATGACCACAAGCCCTATTAAAACCCAGCACACGCCAAAAATACGACCAAAGTGGCTGTTGGGACAACGATCACCATAGCTACAAGGAGACAGTTAATTGCATAATAAGCCGTAGTGAATGTGCGCTCCAATTTTGATAAGCTGTAGTACCATAACTCTGCTTGGAGTGATTACGTGTTCGAAACCCTTACGAAAAGACAGCAACATTGTCATGAAATGATATGCCCCATGCAAAATTACTATGCGCCAAGCAAAGTTTCTTAATTTACTGTTAAAAGTTAACCACTAAAGCTTACCCAACTGTTGTCATGGAGACAAAAGCACACCAGAATCCTTCCCAGGTTCCTTTGATAAATGAGCTCGGGAAATGTTGCTCGTTTGAGCGTGTGTCCTGGAAACAAGACCCAAAGGAAGAATAATCTTTAAAGAATAATCACGTTACCTAAGTTACGCAAACCGAACGACAAGGACTGAGAGCGAAGGGGAGAAACGCTTAGGAATAAATAGACTCTTGTATGCTATAATGGTCACAGGCTGCCCGGACCTCTGTTTGGTGTCCGTGATGACGAGAGTTCATAATAGTTAGAGTTATTTTCACTGGTTATTGTGATTATTGTAGTTGTTGTTATCAGTAAGGTGTCGGCACGTGTCTCACTCACTCACACCACAACACACCTCTCCCTACACCCACTCACGCCACAACACACCCTCCCCCCACACCTACTCACACCACAAAACACCCCTACAACAATTAACTTCAGAGAGTTTCTCAATGGTAGTCTTTACACTAGGCTGTTAAGTAAGACTTAAACCAAAATTGTGTGTGTGTGAAGGCCTAAGTAAAATCCCAAGAAAGTTGAAACGATTCAAGAAAGTTTCAAGTGACTTGAAAACCATCCTTAAAACCGAGTTAGCCAACTTGCGGTTTCTTGAGCTTTGAGGTGGGCGAAGCTTGTGAGTCAAACTTAATTAACTGCGTGAGAAAATAAACTTAAGTATATCTTCAAGTAAAAACGTCACTTGTGTGTGATGCGTTAAGTCGAAAAAATTTACTTGAAATATCAAAATTACTTGACTTCAAAAATTCCTAAGTTTACTTTGTGTCTAGTGCAAAGACTACCAATGTAATCTTCATTTTTTACCATCCCAGTTAATCAACCAGAAACTCTCTCGAATTCTTGTCTGTGATCTTCCAAACTCCTACCAGATTTAATTCGTTATGACTCTGACAGAGGGACAGGAGCTAGAGAGTAGCTTGGAAAACTCACCAGGATCCATACAAAAACACCCGCTATATAAGCCATGATCATAGGTATCAGGATAACAGGCCAGCATGCTAGAAGAGCGTTGAACATGGCTTCTTTTATACTGGAGGTGTCAGTGTAAACCACAAAAGCCACACCCGAGGATTCGACAAAAGGCGCGAAACCCAGGCCTCCTTTGTAGCTGTCCTGTAACTTGTGACCGATTATTGGGAACGAGAAATCCGTCTGATTATCAATGTTTCGTTGTAAATCCTTGACTGTTTCCTGTCGGGATGTCTGGTTATTTCCGTTCAGGGTGAGGTCAAGTTTTGACCTGTCGATAGAAAGAACAATAATTAGAAGACTTCCAAAGCTTCAAGACTGTATAAAAGGTTTAAGCAAAATTACTTTATAGTATAGTTTTTATCCTTCGTTGCTTACCCCATCTTAGTATGTTGTTTTGAATGTGAAAATATCGCCCAAAATCGATCCTGGTATAATTCAAATTGAAAAACCAGTTATACCACATGAAAGACTGGTCATTTTATTCATAAGAATTGAAGTTTCAGCTCTGCAAATTTAAATGCTGGCGTGTACTAAAATTTTAACTGAGGGTCTTTGGACCCCACTCGCGACAGACTTAAACCTTTTACACAGTCTTGAAGCTTTGGAAGTAT
The DNA here is from genome assembly GCA_016490735.1 of Pachyseris speciosa. Lineage (NCBI taxonomy): Eukaryota > Metazoa > Cnidaria > Anthozoa > Scleractinia > Pachyseridae > Pachyseris > Pachyseris speciosa. The sequence goes on from JAEMWC010001531.1 coordinate 133,708, forward strand.
TCTAATTATGTAAGGAAGATGAAGTCAATAGGAGCTTTTGTGCGCCGGTACTGTTTCTTTGAAATTGTTTGAAATTCAGACCAATTTCACGAATAAAAATTGTATTTTTTGCGAATTTTTGAACTTTTCCAAAATTCTCTTAATGTAAAGCGCTTTGGGATTTTTTAATATTATTTCTTGAAATAATTCCCCTAAAGTGTTGTTTGGGTGGTATTAGCCAAAATTCGATTCTTCGAAACTGATTTGAGATTCTCGATATATTCTGACATTTGCTCTTAATTACCAATTAATATGGCCAGCTTTGACCAACCTAGCGACGTTGAGTAGTGATGAGCAATGAGAAGAGTGGAACCATCCCCTTCCCCCGGTTGGTGAGCTTGTTTTGGCTAGCATTTCTATCACTACACTGTTATGGCTTTTGTTGGTGTAACTCCGTTCTATTCAATTGTGAACAGAAAGATTTAATTTGAAAACTAATGGTTGCCCAGCTGCAATCAAGAAGAACGAAGGCTCGTAATGTTTAATGATGATGATGACAATGATGATGATGATTTTAATGGTGGCTATGACGATTATCATGTTGACGACGGTAATAATCACGTGGGATAACAATAATTTGTTTACGAATAAAAATAAATAAATAAAATAATTAAACTAACCGATTGTGTTCTCGACACCATCCACAGCACAAATCAACAACTCGGACCAGCAGATGTGGAATTATGACGCCAGGTTCAATAAGTGATGTCACATTTACATAAGGCGGGTAATTTCTCCAGTTTGTTGTCAAACGTGGACGACAGCGACACGTTTCTGTGCACAGAAAAAAGATACTGTTGACACGATTTTACAGAGAACTTTTCTTATCAGTAAGCTAAACTGCACTCCTTATTCTAAAATTTACATGATTCAACAAAATGTCAATATTTCAGAAGTGCAAATCCCAACCCCTGAAAAGGATCTCAGTCCAGAAGAAACAATGGAAAGAATTGTTGGTTCCTTTCAACTTACTTCCAAACGTAACACCCTTTGGTCCAAGCCCCTTCTTAGTTCTCGCCGCCACGGATATCCTATAAACTGCAAGAGGCTCAAGATTTTGTAAAGTTAAGGAAGTGTTTGATGGCCCAACATCTTGAGTGATCACAGGCTCAGAGTCTGCTGGTAAGTCGCCGATATAAACAGCCTGATACGTCACTCTATACCTTGCCAGTTCACCGTGCAGAAATGTTTGGGGAACTGGTTCCCACGAAATGGGTATCCTCGTTAAACTGGTGTAGTTCTGAGCTGCTACATTTGACGGCGCCTTGCTTGGCACTTTAAGGAACGAAAACAGTAGTCAGGCAAAACCAAATGATAAGAAAACCGCTCGTAAAGGCTCCGCTATCTTCAGTACCAAGTACAGAAAGGAGTTCGTCAGTCATACTTTATCCATTGAACAATACTTGACAGTTAGAGTATTTAAATGTTTGAGGACATTACACATTACACTGGGAGGAAAGGAAATGTAATCCCTAATTCTAGCCCCAAGAGGTTGCCTGAGGTGAAAGCAATCGTCATCCGACAGTGTGTGACGATCGCAGAAAACATCGCTTTTCGAGCTAGGCACGACTAACCTTACTTCATCACTGGCAATAGGTTCGCACTTATTGCTGTACCTGGCTCTCGTCTTGGGGGTTCAATTCCACTAAAGACGTGAGAAGATCGCATAACGCTTTGTTCGGTAACTTCGGTTTTCTCTTTTGAAAAACAAAGATAGGTTTACGATAAAAAGTACTCAATGAATTCATCCAGGATTACGTTCAAATGTTATTCCCCTGCTGCCTGTACTCGGCCTTATCACCCCATGCTAACTTACCATCTTCATCCGTCGAAGCAGAATAGGAAGCTTCAGTTCCCTCGCCAGCATTGGTGAAGGCCCGCAAATGCACTACATACTTTGTTGCCTTTTCAAGTGGCCTTAACACATAAGAAAGTTCATAGTGTTTCAGTGTGATCGCCGGATTGGTACCATTCACCGCGCTCCAATAAGTCAGTCTGTATCCCCGAATTATTCCGTTTTGGTGCTCGAGTGGCACTTCACGCCAGTGAACTAGAAATGTTTGGGAGTCAAAAACAGAGATGTAGAAATTGGAGGGAGGAGCCGAGGGAACTGCAATGAAAACAAAACGAGAGAGCGACAAGTGAATACAAATTACTAACCAGCCAAGCGAACAAACGACCAAAAAGCGCGGGCATTTCTAGAGCAGAGACGTAGGAGAATCAAGCGCAGAGGAACCTGAGCTGGAGGTACTTCAGTTGCTACGGGAACTGATAAGAAAACAAACAAGACGAACAAAGAGAGTGGCACACTGATAGCCAAAAGCCAGACTGAGTAGGGACAGACAGACAGCTGGCATTTTGAAAACTTTTTTTAAGATCATGCAGCTGGATTCTGAATCTGTAAAGCAATGATTGCCAAAGGATCGTGGCTGGGTTTAAGAATTGAAAACAGAGACAGCCAATCTGAAGGGCGTAGCTTTGGGAACGTTACGAAAATTTATAGGAAAGGTCAATAACTATAAACTAGTAAAGAAACAAACAAAGCAAAATGGGCCCTGGCCCTTGTTCGTGATATCTAAGCACCACGGTTTAATAGTATAAGTTGCATATAGTATGTATACAACTTGAGAGATGTTGAGAGAGGGTAATCCAAAACGTAAGTTAATTAAAAACATCTTTAAGTACAATGCATTAAATGACTATGAACGTATGAAATTCATATATTCATATTGTTTGCTTGGATTCCATTCCAGCTCCCAGTTGGCTTGTTAGCTCAGTTGGTTGAGCGCTGCACCGGTATCGCCGAGGTCGTGGGTTCGACTCCGGTACAAGCATGAATTTTTTTTAGGTTTTATTTTCACCACTGCTTACGTAGTGTTCATAACTGCGATGATCAGTCACATCTTCATGCACTAATAGGCCATTTCCAAATTACCTTTGGCCTCGTTTTCAAAGTGAGTCCTGGTGCTCATCCTTTCATATGAAAATAAGTTTTCATTCACATGCAAATGAAACTCATTTTCATAAGAATGGTTGAGCACCAGGCCTCGCTTTGAAAAGGAGGCCAAAGGTAATTCGGAAATGGCCTATTGTATTCGATTCCTCTTACCTCCTTCCCAGGTTTTCACAAGTAAGGGAGAAGTATAGTTTCCGTCTTTGGAGGAAAATGCAGCAATTCGTACGTTGTACACAGTGAAGGGGCGTAAACCAGTCAGATCCCCATGAATGCCATTCCTACCAACTGTGGTGTCCATGATAACGTTGAATTTATTAACTGCAAAATACTTTATGCGGTAACCTTGAAGAATCCGCGCATCAGCCAGAAGGACTGGGCTCCAGGTCAAGTGAATTGTCGTTGGTCCTGTCGCTTCAGCGGTTGCATTCATTGGAGTTCGATCGGGGGCTGAAAAGAGCGTACCACTAGTCAACTGATCTGTTGAACTATCACTCGATCAGTTTTTTTTAATTATGGCAATTGTAATGGTAATGTATTTATATACCGATCATATCATATAGTCTCATGGTGGTTTACAAGCCGAGGGACTTAACCAGACTGCTAGTGCAGTTTACAATTAATGAATTAACTGTGTGTCCCCGTAATGTGAATATCGAATTAGGACAGACACTAGAGGTGGTCACAGCCAGAGTTTTGTTATGTCCCTAGTGGCTCTTTTACGTCCCACAGAGTCAGATTAAGTGAAACTACTGTGAGATGGGACCTACGGTTTATCGTCCATATCCGAGAAGACTAGCCGAGTCTAACCGATTGTATTTGCGTAAAACGCGGGGATAATTAAAAAAGGTGATTTGCTACCACAAGATATCATCAGAAAAGAGAATCAAGAAAGAAAGATAGCTTAGTGCGTGAAACTCGAGTTACAACCTTCCGTTTTTTCATTTGTATTTTGGTCTGCATTTTTGCGCATTGAGCACTCACATGATAAGTGACACAAACCATTGAACTGTTTATTCATTTATTTAGCTTTTCCTACATATACCTTAATAGACTGTAAATTAACTAAATATACATAAACATTTTAATGTGATCACGGTCCTCGAAGGAAATGTGAAATGAAGTGTTGTTGCATTTTTCCAGGTTTAGTAATACAACAGTCGGTCCAAGACAAAGATTATAACATAAACGGAGAAAAGGACCGTAGATCACCCGTTTAATACATGTACACCCGTGCTTGTAATCACAATTGCGTTACTTTACGACCATCAAGCAAGTGTTAAATTGCGTTGAGTTACTTTAGGACCACCAAGCAAGTGTTAAATTGCGTTACGTTACTTTAGGACCACCAGGCAAGTGTTAAATTGCATTGAGTTACTTTAGGACCACCAAGCAAGAGTTAAATTGCGTTACGTTACTTTAGGACCACCAGGCAAGTATTAAATTGCGTTGCGTTACTTTAGGACCACCAGGCAAGTGTTTCTTTAAAATCTGATGTATATAAGCAACGTAATTCGTAAAAGACCTACCTCCTGCATCGGTAGTAGTGTTCACCAATCTGCTCCACACCCCGTGTCCTTTTCTGGTGAAAGCACGAATCTGAATGCTGTAGTTCGACATACTGGTAAGCCCTCTAAAAACTGCGCGGAGGCAGGAGACGAGTACCGTTACATGATTGACATATCCACTTGCATTGTAGATGTAAAGTTGGTATCCCAGGATGATGCCGTTTTGCAGTTTTTTGGCCACCGGGAGCCAAGAAAGGGTGATGTTGGTAGTGCTGACAGAATTGACTGTAATGTTGTTCGGAGGACCCGTGGGAACTTGAGGAAGTCAAACAAACGAGAGCATGGTAGACTTGGGAAAGAGACTAAGGAGTTCAGTACACAGCACTCAAAACCATACACTCTATAATCTCAATTCTTTTCATGTGGGTAGCTACGCGGCCTGCAACGTTTTTGTTTACTAAATAACAAGTCGGCCAGTAAAATGATATCATGTAACTTTGTCAAATAGTCCTTCATGTAGACATCCCATCAGTCAGTCAGTCAATCAGTCAGTCAGTCAGTCAGTCAGTCAGTCAGTTAGTCAGTCAGTCAGTCGATCAATCAGTCAGTCGGTCGGCCAGTCAGTCTGTCAGTCAGTCAATCAGTTAGTAGTTCAGTCAGTGAGACAGTCAGTCAGTCAGTTAGTCAATCAATCAGACAGTCAGTCAGTCAATCAGTCAGTAGTTTAGTCAGTGAGACAGTCAGTTAGTCGGTCAGTCAATCAGTCAGTCAGTCACTCAATTCGTCCGTCAGCCAGTCGTTCAGTCACTTAGTCGGCATGTCAAACTGTCAAACAACTCATCAATTAGCCAGTCAATTATTTTATCAGGCAGATAGACAACAGGCAACCAGGCAGTCAGCAAGGCAGTCAGCTATACAGATGGTAGATCAGAACTCAGCCAGTTCGTCAGTTAAGTGATCACATTATCAACAAGTAAAGGTTTGTTCTGGTCATTTGTACCCATTAGAACAGGCACCGAGGCCACTTTAATCCTTCATCATGTAACAGCAGTCAGCTACCCAGTCATGTCCAGTCAGTCAATAAGTTATTTAGCCGGCCGTGATTAGACAGTCAATCAAACACTTAGTCAGTGATTGAGTTTGGTCAGTCAGTTTTGCTTTGCCAGTCAGTCCATTTGTCAAAAGGATAAAGGGGTTAGTTTCTAAATAAACTGTGGTGCTGCGTCGGTGGGGGAGTGAAACACGAAATTTTGGTTTATCGACGGAGTTGACAATGTAAATTGACCACCGTAAAGAGATTCAAAAAGCTGACATTTCGAGCGTTAGCCCTTCGTCAGAGCGTATGGAGGAATTGTGGGTTGTGTACGCTATTGGTGATTACGTGGTTATGTGAAAAACAGGAATCAATTAAATGAATTGTTAGTCAGTCAGCTTATTCATCCAACCAGTTTAACTCAATGCTTTAGCCAATCTTCATATTGACCTTTTCTAGCTCTTTTAGCGTTTAAAACTGTTTTACTTGCGAAATGTAATCACTTTGGTGGTTTGCCATGTATTTTTGTTTTAGTCAGCCTCTCACTCCCTCTTTTTTATCTCTCCCTTCTTTTTTAAACTATATTTTATTGGCTTCAAAGAATACAGTCATTCGAATTCATCACAATACAAAAAAAGTAAACTTACAAACAATAAACGTTACATTTACAAGAATATCTCACAAGCCTTCTAGAAGAAGCCTCTCACCTCCCTCATCAGTCCAACTTTGCGTGAAGCTTGAATTTCCTGTCCCCGTTCGTGTGTATCCAGCCACCGATATGTTGTATAATGTGTATATTTCTAGATTTGTGATATTCGTATAGGTCTTTAAATCCTGCATTACCTCCTTGAGGTTTGCGGCATTGTTGTTGTGAGCTTTAATATAACACAGCTTATAACCGAGTAATATTCCAGGTACTGAAGCGGACGTCAGGTTTTGCCACGTGACCATGATGCTTGTGGAACTACTGTTGTACGCGGATACGTGAAACGGAGGAGCCCTGGGCACTAAAAAACTCAGCAAGTTATTTGAAAATGCCCTTGCTTATCAAAACTTGACAAAAGAAATTGCGAGGAGCAGAGAAGTTAATTCTGGGAGAACCTAAACGATTGCGTCGACATAACTACTTATAAACCGATTTTTCACTTTTACAGCCAAATTCGTGTTGCATCGCGCTACGTGTTTTACAAACTTCGAAGGGAGCTTGGTTTTTTCTGTTCCACCAATCGTCTGATTGGGGAAGGGTTATGCAATCAGAACGCGTTGCGTTGTGATTTGGAAAACCCCGCCCGGCCCCACTCAGGTGATTGACGGAATAGAAAACCCTTTCTATTTTTTCGAAAACGCGCAGCGCGATACAACGAATTTGCCTGTAACGGCGCGGCTACGCCAAACGTTTTTTCCTTGCAGAGGCGATAGGATTACTGTAAAAAACATAAACACACACGCACATCGCATCGCAGATGAGCTGACCACCTGTCTCGAAAGCCTCTGTTGGTCATAGAAACCTCTTTGGAGGGCCTAGGCACCACTTGGTGCGGATGAGGACTGACTGCCTGACTGACTGACTAACTAACTAAGCATTGCAAGTGCGCAGTAAAAATTGAA
>JAEMWC010001532.1:0-12500 GCA_016490735.1 Pachyseris speciosa
CACGAAGTCTACTCTAGAACTGACTTCAGCTAGTTGAAAACCTTAATTTTATAACCCAAAAAACGTGATGGAAACAATCTAGAAAATCATTACGCATTTCCCATGCGGACGTTACAGCGAAGGGCTGGGAGAAGCTATCGCTAAAATCTTGCTCACGAAGGCGTTAATCCTAACTAATTACTCAACAAATTGAAACTATCGTAACACGTACTAGCGATAATTATAGATAAACGAAAAACATCACGTTTCAAAACCAACACTATAAGCATTAAAAATTACGTCAATTCATAAAAATAAAATCACTGTGTCAAAAACGAAATCCCAAATACATTCCTCGCAGCTCAGATGTGATCAATAACTCTTGCAGGCAATCCAGTGTTTTAAGATTTAAAAAGACATAGCAAAAGAAAATTATCCATCTCTGATATTAAAATTGCTAATTCGGGTATTATTATTATTATTATTATTATTATTATTATTATTAGTTCCCACAAATATTGTCTTCTTACCTTGGTAATAACAATAGTAAATGGTAGGGTGTGTCTTATTGGCATTGTAAGGGAATGTCCCTCCTCTGTCGTCGCCACTATCCCAGTCGCTTGTAAAATAGTATATCCACTCCAAACTAGCTACCGCCCACTGCACCATTTGGCATTTCGCTGACTCGTAAGCCAAGAGGAAGAATGGGTACTTTGTGGGCAGAACAATAGGTTCGTTTTTGTCTGCATCTGTTTTGCAACAAACCTTTATTTCTGTGAACACCCAATCTCTGCCATATCTGTCATATGTAGCATCAGGCAGCGTTCCATCGTGAGCATTTCTATTCCATAAGGAATCTTCATTGTCACTCCAGAAGACAAATCCCGATTTCAAGCCTGCGGGGCAGCGTTCATTTTTTCTATAGATACAGTACTTTCCTGCAAAGAGTGTATTACATATCACCCAATGCTTTTGTGCTAGGATAATGAAATAAACGACAGCAAGAAACCGTGTAAATTAGTAAACTAGGTGAAAAGTACGCCAGCTATCATTCGTTCCATTCTCTACTTCATGAAAGAACCTTCCCATAATTATGTAAAGAAGTTCGAGCTAAGCACTTCCAAACAGAGAGGACATATTTTATGGAAACTGGGTAACTTTTGGACATATTCAAAGTGAAAATGGATGCACCTGAGTTTGTGGGGATTGTATACCGGTAACGAGGTTCATTAATTACTTGATCCTGACACACAAGGCACTCGGAAACAAAAACGACTAACCTGGTGACCAAGCTGGTCTGTTTTTGTCTTTGGTTGAATCGTCTTTAATACAAAAGGACCTGTTGACTAAAAGCTTATCTACTTTGCCATCAAGGTGAAATTCCAGGGACCTTGAATTGTTAAAAAATTTACTGTCATCGTGATAATTTGTGTCCTGACGCCTCCACCCCTTCTTCCAACGAAATCCATCCACCCGAGGACACCCAGATAAAGGTTTAGGTAACCCGTATGTCCCTGCTGGCCAACGAGTGGCTGCAAATAAAAAATATGGTGAAAGGAAGCTGTCCTTGATTTTTATCAACTATTACATAGTAAACGCTTTGTCATGACTGAAAAACAAAAGTGCCTTAGACTAACAACTGACAAGAGCACTCCCATTCCATAAACTCTGATAAGGCCGATAAAGGTCGAAAGAGATTTTCTAACAAAAGTACAACAGCCGGACATTTGAATGGAGTCTAAAGGTGATGTTAAACGATGTTGTCTCGTGTAACATGGCACACAGGGTGATTTTTAACGCAACATTTGTTGCGGTAACATGTTGCAGGTTTTTGATAGCGATTCCAAAACTTGCAACATTGTTGCCCGAATTTTGTTGGAGTTGGTGCGTGTAACACCACGCCGTTACATTTAACGCAACAACGTCCCAGAATGCACCAGAATACACTCCTTGTACACCGTATTTGTCCAGCAGGAGCCTGGGCTCAAACTTTGCTGACAATGTTGTGATAAAAATTGTCTCATGTAACATACCGTTGCTGCAACAAAGTTGCGCTAAAAGTTGTCTCGTGTAACTTGGAGTAAAAATCAGCATTAAAAATCGACTCCTGTAACTGGACGAACTGAGCCTTTGAGGAACGAATAACACCACCCTAAATCAGACAACGGCGACTTGTACTTCAGGCACAGCACGGCTAACTTACACACTGTACCTCGTTATATAATATTTGTAAGCTCATTTGAAAACCGAATCAAATAAAACTTACACACTCGGCATTTTGTATATAGAACTTTTTGCATTCAGGAGCGAACCAACAGTGGCTTCATAGCTCAGTTGGTTAGAGCATCGCACCGGTAATCGCGAGGTCACGGGTTCAAACCCCTTTGAAGTCCTGAATTTTTTTTCAGGCTTCTTTTCGCAATTGCATAAATTGCGTTCACAACTGCGAGGATCACTCTTCATTTGAACAAGAAATTAATGATTGGTTTAATTGACCCCGTCCGTAAATAAATGAATAACAATGTCACCGTCTCACTCGGAAAACAAAAATTCCGAGTCGAGCTCATGAACTTCCAGATTGTCGGTTTGAATACTCTAATCACTGAGCTATGGGAAACCCGAGTGGTGAGCAAGGTCATTTTAACTGGGGCTAGGACCCACATCACGTATTAAGTTAGGAGCTACTGCAACAGACCAGTGAACACACGGACTACTAGACTTGCCACAAGTAGACCTCTCGAGAAGCCGAGAGGAGCGAGCTTTTTAGGCCGCGAAGCGGCTCTATCTCCTGCGCCATATTAAATAGGACGAAGGACAGAGAATTGGAAGATATCTTTAGATGAACATAAAGTGGTAGGTGTTCTTTCTACGGACATGAGTAAAGCCTTTGATTCCCTCTACTATCCACTCACACTTGCTAAATTAAAGGCTTATGGTATTCGGGGGAACAGTCTAAAATTGTTGGACTCCTACTTCACTGATCGGTACAATAGGGTGAAGTTGGGATCCACAGTGAGTGAGTGGGAGAGGGGGTCAAGGGGATGTCCACAGGGCTCCGCATTTGGACCATTGATATGGAACATGTTCCAAAATGATCTAACATACAGTGTAAATTCTAATTCTAATATCAATATGTATGCAGACGACCACCAGTTCCATGCTGCAGGCAGTAATGTTACTGAGGTGTATGATAAGTTAATAGCAAGTGCCGAATTAGCCTCCAGATGGTATAGATTGAATTTCTTAAAAGGGAACTATGACAAGTATCAGACAATGACACTTGGGAATAAAAATAATGATATGGATAGTATTATAATTGATGACAATGAAGTTAAATCTACCAAGTGTTTAAAACTTCTTGGGGTATATATAGACAATAGGCTTCAATTTGATGAACACATTGCTAACATTTGTAAGAGGAGTAGCCAGCGTGTTGGAGTCCTGATGAGGCTCAGGAATATGATACCAACAGACACCAAGCTGAAGTTGTTTAAGGCAGCCATTCTTCCTTATTTAACATACAGCCATCTTGTCTGGCATTTTTGTAGGGCGAGTGATACTAGAAAATTGGAACGTATTCAAGAAAGGGCACTTAGGGCAGTTTACTGTGATAAGGGGAGTAGTTATGATAAATTATTAGACATGGCTAACCTAAGTACACTGCAGAACAGAAGACTACAGGATATAGCCATTCTTATGTATAAGGTAAAGAACGATTTATCTCCTAATTACATATGTAGCCTTTTTCAAATTCCACAACTTAAGTACACACTGCGTAATAATGATTTTGGTATACCTAGATTTAATACTGTTACTTTTGGAAAACATTCGCTTAGATATATGGGACCCAAAATATGGGCAATTGTACCAAGAAATGTAAGAGAACTGACATCCATATCATCTTTTAAATGTAACATACGTAGAATAGACCTTGTTTCTAAATTGACTGATAGTAAATGTGAAAACTGCCTTTTATGTAAGACTTAGGTTAGATTTTAAATTGTACATATATATTGTTTTATTTTTAAATTTCTAAAATTTTTTAGGTAGTATTTAGTGTCCCCAGTTAGTGGTTGTATAACTGCTATTTTAGATTTGACACATAAATAAAGGTTGTTGTTGTTGTTGTTTTTAGAAAGTCTAACAAACTACCTGCATCTCACACACACGTAGACCAAATATATGTTTCAAATCTAGTAATAGAAATAAATGAATAACAATACCACGGTAAAGTTTCACAAATTCACCATGTACTGTAGGTGCAAATGTGCCAGTTACCGTGGAATGTTTTCGCATCCTTCTCGAGGGTTGTCTATGAATTCTGACATTTTAAACTTCAGCCTTCAATCTCGTAAATTCATTTGCACATTGATCGAATGAAATCTCTATCTCGATTTCATTCGTTTGCTGAAGGCAGATCAATCCAGCAAACGATTGAATTCGATTGAAATCGATGATAAAACGATGATAAAACGATTCCCAGTTGAATACTCTTTCAGCTTTCCGGGAATCGTGGAATTTTCACGGCACTCCGTAATTGTTCAAGGGTATTAGAACTGATTCACCCATCAATATTGCGACCAGTGTTACAAGCGGACCGACAAGAAAAAGCTTTCTCAAAATTGAAAAACAAAACAATGAAGTTGTTTGTTTTTTACTGCAGTTTAAAATCAAGAAAGTACTCAGCTATGCTTAGACTCGACTTTGCAATCTTTCACATGTGTACCTTTCAAACTCGGAAATGAATTCCTACCTGACGATTCCAGTACATAAATGGCAGTTATAATTCCTAAAGCTTGAAAGAACATTTGGGTGACAAATTAAGGAACTTAAAATGAAGAAGCTTTTCGTAGAATGATGATAAACAGCGCACCAAAAGAAAAGCATGTTTTATAGCCCTGCTGTTTCCGAGAAAAACAAGTCACGTTATGACTGCACAAATGCCTGTTAAAATGACCTTTTAAGCTTCTGAGAACTGAACAAGTCACGTTTTTATACGTTACGTGGCCATACATGATTTATGATATTTACTTCCTTTTAAACAAACCATGACAAAATGCCGGTGCAAAATTCGACGACATCGAAAACGAATACTTTGGAAAACGCATTAGTGTGGACGGGCCTTGGTTTCTGGTTGTGCATGAAAACGACTCGATATTGCACGGTTAAGTGATAAATCTTTTATCAAGTAGTTTATTGTTTACTAGGGAGGGATATTTTTACACAACTCTTGTGGGACTCGTAAACATTTCGCGTAACACAACACAATTAGCCTTCTAATAAAATACATTTATCTTACTGCGGAATCTAAACGGCTCATAATTTTCACGTGCACGTAGTCACTATTCAGGCAAACGGAATGCATTGCAGTTAAAGTCACATTGATTTTGTTAAAACATAATTAGTGAAATTATCTCTGTTTACTGTACGCTAAAGGTAGCACAAACTGAGGTTGAGGGATCCGTTCTAGCGTAGTTTGGAGTGTGGGTACATGTTGCACTTACTGCGAATCTCCACGTTCAGCTTGATTTCAATAAACTTAATAGCAAAACTAAAACTCTGCAGAATTCTTCATGCAGCGTGACATTAACTGTGTTTCGACTGCTATTTTAGAAGTTCAGGCTGGGACAGGTCATTAGGTTCGTTACAAAATCGGTCAGTGTAAAACGCAGACTGCAGACTGCAGACCAGGGGTAAAATGCAGACTGAGGGTAAAATAAAATATTGATAATTAAAAAACACGAGGATCAAATCCGGATCAAATGAAGACTTCAGTGTGTTCGTACGTATCTATAATTTTTTTCCAAAATCCCGAAAACTCAAACCAAAAGGCGTTTCCTAGCCTTAGTCAAGTATTATATTATCAACCTCGAGTCCTTGAACTCCCCATTTTGTTGAACCAAGCTAATTACAAGGGCCCGAACTAATCGTAATGCATCTCACCGTTGTTTACGTGTCGGCCATTTTGAATTTTGTTTACGCGATCAGGTCTGGCACCGACCAATTATCCATCCTGTTTTCATCGACAAAGTCTTAATAACGTTCAAACCACCGCGTGTCTTAGTTGCTTCGAATGACCTTGGAATTGTTCGGAACACAAGGCAAGCAAAACATCAGAGCACAACAACAGGGCAAGCTAAACTTGTAGGTATCGAGCCTAGTTTGTGTAAGACATTCAATCTTTGTACTCGACTTTAATATATCAATGAGAGGTTTGTGAATTGGTATTTGCTAGGGTATAAAACTCGGAACCAACCCGGAACATGCCGGAACCACCCGGAACCTGCCAGAACCCACCCGAAACCTGCCGGAACCAACCCCGAACCACCCGGAACCCACCCGGAACCCACTCGGAACCTGTCGGAACCATCCGAATCCACCCAAGACCACAAAAAATATATAAAAAATGTGAAAAATTAATAAAAATAAAATAAAATAATAATAACACTCAATTAAAGAAGGGTATAAAAAAGGGACCGATATAAAGATGTTTTCAGCTATCATAATAAAGACGAGATGTACAAAAACTAATCAAAATAAAAATTAATAAATATAAATTAATAAAAGTAAAAAATAGAAACACTCAATTAAAGAAGGATATAAAAAGGACCGATAACATGTTTTCAGCTATTAAAAAAGGCGAGAATCGGACGACACGTGACTAACGAAGTGCTGGCACGACAAAGGTCAAAGTCCAAATTATTTTTACGACTCTAAACCACATGCGTTGTACGAGTTAGTTGTCTTTCACACTAGGAGCACCATGAATGAGCGCAAAGAGAAGATTTTCGTCATAGTAGGAAACGATGGTGGTCATGGTGGTCCTAGTGTGGAAGACAACTGACTCGTACAACGCAAGTGCTTTGGAGTCGTAAGAATATTTCAGACTTTGATCTTTGTCGTGCAAGCACTCCGCTAGTCACGTGTCGTCCCATTCTCGTCTTTTTTACTCGGGATACTGTAAGTATACTGAGTTATAAAATGTGTCAGATTTCAGTCTTTTTTTTTTTTTTTCTGTGCAGCAAAATGCACAATACAATTACGTTCCGGTGTTTGGATTGGCCAATGCACAATAGCAGGCACGTGGCGGTGTGTTCATTGGTTAAAGCAAACCACATAGTCCAAAGGTCGAAAGGCTAACATCACGCGACGGTTGTTTACAAGTTATGCAAATTCATCGTGTTTGAGTTGTGAAGCTAGATATTTTAAGACAGCACAGTCTGTCCCCGTGAAAAGGTTTGCCGAGTGTTAAGAAAAAGTTGGAAGCCTCGCACGTGTAGTGCTTATCGGCTAATCGATATCACAGAAAAATTACAGATTTGCACAAAGTTGTTTTCGTAATGTGATACCTTCCATTTAATACGTGACCGCAAGTGAACACTCAAGGTTAAATAATCCACTTCGACCGCCGGACCAAATTTTCCTGCACATATCTTTGTAAAGTTGTTAAGCTAGATTTTAATACAGTACAGACTGTCCGCGTGAAAAGGTTTGCCGAATTTAAGACAAGGTTGGAAGCCTCGCACGTGCTGTGAGAGAACGTTGTGACAGTTCTATATTTAGAAAATCGCAAAGTTGTTTTGATGTAATTTGATCCGGTTTATACCACAACTCAATCGCTGTGACAGTTCTATATTTAGAGACAAGTTTGCGAATTTTTGGTTTTCACGTGATGTCAGAAAAAAAACTAAAATTAAACATTTATATTTTTTACCTTCATCAGGTAAATGACATTTTAAGCCAAGTAACAGCTTTGTTTCGAAAATAGAGCGGTTTGAATTTCGAGTTCTTTTTACAATGCGTGACATCTGGATTGCTTCTGAGAAACATGTACACGGAAACGATTCGCCTTGTGTTTTCGAGTTTTGAATATCCAATATGTTAAGAGAGAAGTGTCTATGCGAATGTTTTCAAGCTTCGTAGAGAGAAAAAACTCCAAATGTTGCCACTTAATTTAGAAGTAAACAACAACAGCTGACAACGAATATGGATGGCAACTCTGAAAACAGTTTAACGAGCTTTGCTCGTACGTGAACAAAAAGGCCTTATGTGAACCCAAAAGCAAATCACTAGCCGGATAGTTTCGAGAATCAGAAAGCGTGCGTCCGGCTTCTGCAGCACAAAAGTATCCCGAGTTAACGCTCATAGAGCGTCTTGTTAATAGCTAAAAACATGTTATCGGTCCTTTTTATATCCTTCTTTAATTGAGTGTTTCAGAATAAAGAGTAGCGAGATAAAAACATGACGTTTCGGCGACGACATGTCACCATTATCAAATGCAAATTATTGTGAGTTTGGTAGCGTTATATAAAGAATAGTGAGTAGGAAAATACAATAGAATGAATGAGGCGGGTATAAACAAAAAGAATGAGTAAATTTAAATAAACAGTTTCGCTGGAATGGAGTCATTTTGAGTGTTCAGAGTGTTTGAGTGTTCAGAGTCCAATAGGCCTTCTCAAAAGCGGCTTGTATATCCATGGCAGATATTCGGGGCTGGGGAATCGGAAACTACCTTGTGGCCTTAGTGCCCTTTAGAGTGGCTTCAGCTTACTTGATCACATTCATTTGTGAAGTATCCTTGTCACTCCAGCCACATCCCACAAGCTTTACGTTTTCGATACCTACAAGTTTAGCTTGCCCTGTTGTTGTGCTCTGATGTTTTGCTTGCCTTGTTTTCCGAACAATTCCAAGGCCATTCGAAGCAACTAAGACACGCGGTGGTTTGAACGTTATTAAGACTTTGTCGATGAAAACAGTATGGATAATTGGTCGGTTCCAGACCTGATCGCGTAAACAAAATTCAAAATGGCCGACACGTAAACAACGGTGAGATGCATTACGATTAGTTCGGGCCCTTGTAATTAGCTTGGTTCAACAAAATGGGGAGTTCAAGAACTCGAGGTTGATAATATAATGTTTGACTAAGGCTAGGAAACGCCTTTTGGTTTGAGTTTTCTGGATTTTGGAAAAAAAACTACGGGTACCCTGAAGTCTTCATTTGATCCGGATTTGATCCTCGTGTTTTTTAATTATCAATATTTTATTTTACCCTCAGTCTGCATTTTATCCCTGGTCTGCAGTCTGCAGTCTGCATTTTACCATCAGTCTGCATTTTAGCCCCGGTCTGCAGTCTGCAGTCTGCGTTTTACACTGACCGGTTACAAAATAGGCCGATAGAAATACTGCAGGTTTATCTCCTTTCTCGTCAAAATAAATACAGCTGGTATGACGCCAACGCAGTCTAACTGACCAGAGACGTTTCATTGGTCTTGAGGTTAGAGGACATTCATTGCACGGAGGAGACAACTACAACGCTTTATTTGCTGGGTTAAGGGGGCAATATACCTGGATGTTCATGAAATAAGAAGTGATTTGATGAAGAAATTATAAATGAAAAATAAGGCGCACTCAAATACTCAGACAGTTCACTACAACGTGGGTGCATGTCAGGTTGAGGGCGGAATGTTTGGTGTTCGTTCATTAATTTTTCACCTCCAAATTTAGTTTTTAACTCTTTGTCTTCCGGCTTGCCAAATATCGACCATATGCCAACCGATGACTTTGAAAACCTGCAACTTTCCCAAATCCCGGACTAAGGTTGTTCTGAACCACTGTCGTTGCCAAAAGGTCACTTTTGTAGACTTTATCACCCTGGAAACTGACAGAAACTCCCAATTGTCATTTAATATCACTGTTTATTGTTTTGCAAAACCAAAATCACCATCGGACAACAGCAAACTTCACGCAACTTTGTCTTGAAGTCTTGAAAACAAAAATTCCTATTGAGGTTAAAAGTTTACATTGGCAGCAAACTTCGACTCCACTTCTTGCAATCTGTTACACTGATTTTGCTGCTCACTTCTTTAGCGCGACCCCGATAACGCTATTTGATTTCACTTGCTCTGTCATGTTCGCGTTTGTGACCCAAAGGAATTCTGGGACTTTCTTGGATAACGGGCGCATGACAGTCCGCCAATTTCCATTTCAGATATTTTTAGAACCGTGTCGAATCCACTCACAAAAGGGCTAAAGACACAACTTCACTCCGTGAATTGCCATGACTCGCTCGAATACTTTGAGCGGCCCACTTCGTGTGAAATTGCGTCTCAACTCAACCCAGCTTTATGATGCCAGGCAGGGGGCTTCTGACGTGGAAAATGGCTCCAAAAACACACTTATGAACCAAATACGTAACGAATTGTAGCTGCAGTGATCGTTTAGAACTAAGCGACAGCTAGCGTGACAACAAAGAAAGAGCCTTCGGTGTTGTGGACCAGCGAAATCTCTGTGGTAACTCCTTATATGGCATAGCCACGTCGATTTGACCTATAACCCTCCGGAAATTGCAAAAAAAGCGACCAAATTGCCCGAAGACAAAGAGTTACCTTAAAATCTTCCTTTTTC
Organism: Pachyseris speciosa; assembly: GCA_016490735.1. NCBI lineage: Eukaryota > Metazoa > Cnidaria > Anthozoa > Scleractinia > Pachyseridae > Pachyseris > Pachyseris speciosa. Next base: position 10,384 of record JAEMWC010001532.1, read on the forward strand.
TTACCTTCCCTTAAAATTACTCTCCCCTCCCCCTTTTTCTTCTTCTTCACAAACACTTTAAAAATCACAAAAATTTTGACATATTTATGGGGTTATGTGCTACAAAACTATGATGGCTTCTTTTGTATTGCGTCAAATCTCGAGAAGATAATAAGGATAAAGGTAAAAAAAAGTGGCATTCAGGTATATTGCTCCCTTAAGCCTGTCTCTATCACTTTCTACAAAAAAAAAAAAAAAAAAAAAACAGCTCATAAACGCCTGGCATGACCATGTTTTATTTTCATTACACTTTCTACGGTACTGTAGGTTTACACCTGTCACCTAATTCAAAGTAGATTTACTTTTGTAAAGCTTGCAAGATCCACCTGAACAAGTAACAGTAGTAACAGGCTGGATGTCTGTGTCGATCAAGATCAGCCATGCACATTGAAGATACAAGGCAAATGGACCAACTTAAATATTTTACAGCCATTCTTCTCAGCCTGTCACTGTAATCTAACTTTCACCACGGTTTCATATGTTTAATTTCTATTTGTTGCCCCTGTTGAAAGTTGGCGCTGTCTAACCGAAATATTTTGCCAATTTTTTGCAATACATTTTGTGATACAATACATTTTTTATCAGCCTTGTTTCTTTTAAGTTGTTAAATTGTTTTTACCTTTTGTCTGTTTCACTTTCCGTTTACACTTTGTTTATACACATTCTTTTTAATCGTGCGAGGAAGTGAATCTGCTTACCAAAATTGACCTTTTTTTGTTATCAGTGATTTGTTGTTATGGTTGGTTGTAGATCACATCAAAGTACTGAGATCTAACTATTAAAGTTTGCTAAAATATGAAGACACATACACAGCACTTCGTTAATTAAAGGGTTACGACTAAAGCAACGTGTGTAAGAGCTCAGAAAAAAATGCTTAATGCAAAACACGACCAGTTCCATGCCCGAAACCTTACTTAAATTATCTATTGGCTCAACTCTATAATAGCTAAACTTTTAAGGTGGAGCATGGGGCTCACATAGCTACTTTGAAAGTTAAAACATCTTTCAAATTCCACCAATATTTCTATCAGTAGTGAGCTTTTGAAACGAGGACGAAAACGGCAACGGTAATGAAAACGTCATTTCAAAATACACCTCCTCGCAATTTGTTTCACTTGGAAAATACTGGCGAACTCTCCAGGGACTATATTACTATGAATAGCATTGAAGTAATGAAAAAGAAAGAAAAAAACTTACGCTCACGTTCTCGAGAAAATAAAACGTACAGTTTCACGTTGCATGTGCAGAGCGATTTTTTTGTGCCCATTAAACCTGTTGTTTTGTGGCGTTCTAGTTGCCGCTGCCGTCCTCGTTGCTAAAGCTCCCTTATATTAATGTTAGTGAAAGTAATAAGCAAAGGACCGCCAACGATAATGCTGTAAAACGTAGGATCTACAATAGATCTACAAGAGATTTTTTTTTTGGCAGATTAGATCTCTTGTAGATCCTACGTTTTACATTATCATTATCATTATCATTATCATCGCGCGAGGTAAACATCTTTCCCACTCGTTTTAAACAACCATCACAAGGTAGCATCGATAACTCTAGAACAGCCTACCAAGAAAATGATCATCATGATTATCATTGATATCGTCACTTTCCCTGACGCTGTGATTACAAAAGGAACTCGCAACGACGGTCCGGTCCGGTTGACGACGACCGTGGGTTCGGGAGACCAGGTCGTAATGGACTTTCGCGGACTAAAAGAACTTGACCACAGTTACCTTTCTAAGGTACAGTACAATTCTTTCGCAAGTAAGCACGACTTGGTTTTCTTCTATGAAAGCCGCGTCCATGAATAACTACTTCAGGGAGTAGGGATGGCGTAGTGGTGAGAGCACTCGCCTCCCACAAATGTGGCACCGGGTTCGATTCCCGGTGACGCCATAAGTGGGCTGAGTTTGTGTTGGTTCTCGACCCTGCTCCGAGGGTTTTTCTCCGGGTACTCCGGTTTTCCTCCCTCAACAAAAACCAGCATACGGTTTATTCGAGCTGGCTGTAGGCTGTGCTCCAAGGTCATACATGGTCCGTATAGCTGCTGCCAGAGGCGCCTTGTATATGCTTTCGGTTCGACC
>JAEMWC010001532.1:15000-40000 GCA_016490735.1 Pachyseris speciosa
ATACTTTCTTGCTTATTTCTTCAACGTGTTTGCGCCAAGTAAGATGAGCATCGATGGTAACACCCAGGGATTTGGTATGTCCAACTTAACCCTCTTGATGATTTGATCGTCAATTCTTATTTCGACGTCTTCATTTTGGACAGATAATCTCTGCCTTGACCCAATTAACAATAACTCTGTTTTGGCAACGTTTAAACTGAGCTTGTTGGCTTTAAGCCAGCAGCTTAGGTTACTTAGTTCAGGGGTTAAGGCTTGTTTGAGATCCGTTAACGTTTTAGCCGATAGTGTAATGTTTGTGTCATCAGCAAACATCCCTGGCGCAGCAGCCGGCAGGCAGTTGGGGAGATCATTAATATAAATTAGGAAAAGCAAAGGACCCAATATACTGCCCTGTGGAACGCCGCACTTGAGATCGCGAGCAGTTGATAGTTTGCCGTTGACATTACATCTTTGGGTTCGGCCACTTAGATACGACAAGAACCACCTGATAGCTGCCTGGTCAACACCCATGTATGACATTTTACGCAAGATAATCTCGTGATCAATGGTGTCGAATGCCTTAGTAAGTTCGATGAAAACGACGCCATTTAGTAGCCCATTGTCGATGTCAACTGACCAACCATTTGTCGCCTCAAGCAAAGCCGTAAGAGTACTATGAAGGGAGCGGAACCCTGATTGGCAACTTGATAGTAATTTGTTATCATTTAAATAATGGTAGAGTTGGTTGTAAACAATTTGTTCAAAAACTTTAGAAACTATCGGAAGAACAGAAATAGGCCTATAATTGTTAGGATCCGATTTAAGACCCTTTTTAAAAATTGGAGTTACTTTGGCCGATTTGCATTCGTTTGGATATATCCCAGTGAGAATAGAATTAGAAAAGATAGCGGTAAGCGAAGATGCGATAATACCAGCAGCCATCTTCAACAGCTTGCTCGGAATCTTGTCAAGACCAGTGGCTTTTTTGTCATCAATTTTCTTCAAAAGACTTAATACAATATCAATACTAGGAGTTTGCAAAGAAAACGATTTATCAGTAGTTTCCAGATAGAATTCAGGATTTATTTCAACGGGAGGAATATCTTCTACTAATACTTGCGCAATATTAGTAAAGCGTTAGTTAATAGTTTCGGCAATGTCTTCCGGATTACTAACTACTGTATTATCAGCTTTGATTTCCAAGATATTGGACATCTTACCACTGTTACGGGAGGCTATCTCGTTAATTATGTTCCGTGTTTTTCGCAAATTTCCTTTATTAGCTTCCAGGTTGTCAACAACATAGAGTTTCTTTGCGAGCTTAATTGCGTTATTTGCCCGGTTTCTAGCATGCTTGTATTGATTCGATGAGGCTGAATCATTGGAAGAGATTGCCTTCTTTTTAAGGAAATCTCTTCTTCTGGTTTTGCTCAGGACATCACCAGTAATCCATGGACATCGCTTTTTACGGACTATTTTCAATTTCAGTGGTGCGTGTTTGTCAACACAGATGAGAAACATTTTTTCCATTCACACCACATGTCATTTGGATCAGAATACAAATCGACATTGCCCCATGGCATTTGATTGAGATTACTTAAGAATTCATTACTGTCAAAGTGCTTAAATTGCCTTGTCTCGATCATACGAGGACCATTACGGTCATAGTGGGCCTTACGTGTCAAGAAAACAAGAGAATGATAACTTATACCAAGGTGGATGACACCCGATTTTGAAACCTTTCCTGGGGAGTTTGTTATGCATAAATCAATTAGAGTATTAGAAACTGAAGTGACACGTGTTGGTTCCCTAATTAACTAAGTAAGACCATATATGTCAAAAATATTAATCAGAAAGGAGGAAATATATGCATTTGCTTCAGGCAACGAATTGCAGTTGACATCACCAAGTATATATCATTCTTTGTTTTCGGCGTCAATTTTAGCGATTACTTTTTCGAAATCATTAAAAAGATTAGGTGAAGAGCTTGGGGGTCGATACCAGGTACCGACTAGGAATGGTGTACTCCGTGGCTTACCGATTTCGACAAATAGACACTCCAACTCGTCGGTATTTAAATCGTCACGTATTCGGTAGTTTAAATTCGTGCGCAAATAGATACAAACACCACCTCCATTCCTTCCGTTAACTTTACGATCTTTCCTAACCAGTTCAAAGCCAGGCAAGTAGACTTCGTTATTATGCACTGTAGAGTCTAATTTAGACTCGCTGATTACTAAAATATCAACTCTAGAAGAGGACATAAAAACTCTAAGATCGTCAATATGGGACAGTAGCCTATTTATGTTTAGAGACGCACAGACTAAACCTCGACCAAAGATACTAGAATGGTTGGACTTACCGCGGTCGTTACAATTGCAGGCATCAACTGGATCGGATTCCCAGACGGCACTGTCCTAATCTACACGTAAATGATTAATAAAATTCTGAGCGAGACGCGAGGTTCCACCCTTGTTTAAGTGGAGACCACTCCGATTAAGGTGGTCAGTCGCAGAAATGTTTGAGTGATCAATATAACCCCAAGACCTTTGCTTACAAAACTGCTTAAGAACTTTATTCACATCAGGAACTTTACCGGCCAAAGATTCATCGTCTGATCTACTGATGAGACTGGATATTGTAATCATGGCTGAAGATTCCGAACTGATTCGGCTAGGTCAATCAATTCTTCAGCACATTCACGAGGGGAGTTGGTAGATCTTAAATTATTGGGGGAGCAGGGATGGCGCAGTGGTGAGAGCACTCGCCTTCCACCAATGTGGCCTGGGTTCGATTCCCGGACTCGACGTCATATGTGGGTTGAGTTTGTTGTTGGTTCTCTTCTCTGCTCCGAGAGGTTTTTCTCCGGGTTCTCCGGTTTTCCCCTCTCCACAAAAACCAACATTTCCAAATTCCAATTTCATCTGCTTGTAAAGCGCATTTGATCATATACACATGGAAAATGCGCTATATAAGTTCTAAATTATTATTATTAATTATTATTGGTTCCAACATGGATAATTATCTCGTCCGGGTTTCTGCGTAAAAGTGGCTTAATGTGATCCTTCATGTCTCGTGTTGTACATCCCGGGAATGTGGCTACCGTAATGATTCGATTTAGCGCCCTCCTTCCAATAAGCGCCCCCTTTCGAATAAGCGCCCCCCTTCAAATGTGTTTTTGTTAACAAGCGCCCCTATTCCAATAAGCGCCCTTATTCTTATATTATAATATCAACCGAAGTTCATCTTCCTTTAATTGCTCCCAAACGTACGGTAATGCTGCATTAAAAAAGACAGTGGTCTTTGTCTGAGTTTCTCAACTATTATGTCCATGTGAGTGCATAATTCCTTCAAGCGAATGATCTCTTCTTCGAATTTTGTGGCTATTGCTCGGGTGGTCGTTCTGGCCATGAAGGATGCAGGGACATACACTGTCGAAGCTATCCGCATAGAAATAGATTCCCTCACGTTAACTGAACATTCACCGTATATTTGTTACCGTTACAGTTTCTGTTATTGTTCCTTTTTTTTAAATAAATATTGCTGAAGTTTTGCTGAAGTTTTGTTTTGAACATTCGGTTGTTTCTCAAAAAGAAATAACCGCCCTGTCCCGAATAAGCGCCCCCCTTGAGATACCAAAAGTAAATAAGCGCCTCGGGCGCTAAATCGAATCATTACGGTATCTTGACTTGGGAGTTTCTGGACATTTTGTGGCCTTGAAGATATTTAAGTGTAGAATCTCCTACTATGATAACCTTCTTCCGGCGGTCAGGCTGTAGTCGGTCGTGATCGTCTGACAATTCGGTTGAAACGGTCTCGATAGTTTTCCCCGTTCTAACCTCCGAGGAAGACGAAGATGTACCTTGGCCATCGTCATCACTGTTTACCTTTTGATGGACTACATTTCTCACTTCCACTTGTTCGTTAATTCGAAGGGGCTCAAAACTGTTTCGGGTTTCGGTGATATTAGTGCGCACTGGCTTCTGGCTACGTTTGGCATTTCCATTGTTGCCTCGCGACTTATCCACATGGACCCAACATTCGCTTGACCTTGGTTAATTGCTTTCAACTTGACTCTTTTCTTGCATAATGATGGTTAATGCAAGCCTAAGGGAATCATTCTCTTGTTCTAATGACAAAACGCGGCTCTCAAAGGTCAAACATGTTTCTTCCAACTCTCTGATTGCATTGTCTTTTTTGGAAACAGAGGATAATAACGTTTCGCACCTTTTCTTGTAATCAAGGAGTTCGGTACAAGAAGCATTTCTGTCTTGAATTTTGGCATTTATAATGAACAAAAGCTTTGTATTTTCTTCAACTTGTTTCTGAAGTATCAATAAATCAAGCTTTAAGCCCTGAATGTCGGTCACAATTACTGGATTTGATCGCTCTTGAGTGCAATTTGACGGACTCCCGTCGTCGATCAATATTCGACTATTACGCTGAATACTGTTGTCTTCCTCTGATAGTGATGGTTGCGTTGTTTGTTCGGTTGATACCAAAGCTTCGCGGTCTTGCAAATCCGTTGGCACTCCCAGCTTCATTGGTACTAATTCCACTAACTCATCTTTTAAGGCAGGGCCATCACGACCCTGAAAGTTCAGAGTTCGTTGTTTCTTGTTGTACCAGTTAATAATTACATTACCGTTGGAACTTTTGAATTGCTTCGTATTTCCACCAGGCGTCAGCCATTTCCCTTGCTGTGTTAGAACATCTGCCACGAAATTCTTGAGCGATTCGAGGTCGTTTGACCACATTAACTTGTCGCCATTAAGATGAAGATATTCCAGTTCACAGACCTCAGGGTTTAGCGAACAAGATACGGTTTTTGGGAGTGATCATCATCAGAACTAAAAACTGACCGCCCGTCCGCCATGCTTACTCAAGCAACGCTCATAATATATATTTCGTGACCAGTAAATGACGATTAACGTCTAAATTCTTTAAAGTAAAACGGGGAGTATAAAGGAAACTATAACCCAAGTTTTTCGTGTGCCATACTATTACACCTTGAAAGTTCATCATGAATTAGCCTTGTAGGGTGGTACCTATTATTTCTATGAGAAGTAATTAAGTCATTTCTAATGTCATGTGACATATTTCCCTTAATTTCGAGACCGTTATTTAGTGTCGGCAAGACTAATCCATTTCAAGCAAATGAAGTGTAAACGCGTGACACCAAAGAAGATTTAATTCGATTTCATTTTATCTTCCCCATTTTGCTTAGAAGATATTTCACCATGAATATTTATTTACAAGTCACATGACCGAAGTACTCGTCCCTTTGAAGCAAAAATCAGTTAAGGTCTTCAAGTCTTATGTCACTGCCAAGTTTGAAGATTTTTTGTTAAATATTCGCAAAGTAATTATAGTTTTCGGATTTTATGCAAATTAGGCTTCAAACCATGCCTTAATATGCCTGAGTGGGTGTAATAAAGTCTCAAATCTAGATGCTCTACTAATTGGGGAGACTAAATTTAATCAAATCTAAATAAAGTAGAATCAAATCAAATTCAATCATGATTCGACTTAGAGGTTACAAAGTAGCAAGAATTCAACAGAAAAACTACTTTCTGGATGGCAAATAAATGACAGGCCTGCGCGGACTCCTTCAGTGTGGTTTTTGCGGTTGCCTCGCGTTAGAGCCTAAAAAGTCTATTTTTGCTCTGACGAGTGTGTCTTTAAGAGTTTTACCTCTTTTGTATGATATTCTCGGAGTTTTAGGATAGATCGTTCTAAGCAGTGGCTGATTTTGTATAAATCTCCAGTGTTCCATCAATATCTGTTTCAGGTTTTTTACTCCTGGGTGGTACGTGTTTTTTCTTTTGTTTTAGAGCCGATGATCTAGAGGCAAAGTTGACCCCTGACAGACACCTTTCTTTCTAAGGCCGCGCGCTCTCAGGCATTGTTTGAATTTCACAAGGCTCTCTTCAAATGTTGTTTTCGAAGAGTTAGTTCTAAGCATCTTATCGCTTCGCCTGTAATGAAACAATTTTTCACGCCTGGGGGGGTGGCATTAAATGAAGTGTGTATATTGAAAGGTTTCAGTCGGCTTGAGGTGAGTTTTAATGTCTTGGATGGATTCGTTTTTGAATCCCATTGTACCGTGGTCTTGGTTGTGATGGCGGAGGGCTGTTCTCCGTATCATTTTTTCCGTCGAACGGAATGTAGAGCATATTGTGGTCATTAAAATTGTCGTTGCCCGTGTCGTAACGAAACTCTGGCGTAGGTGGTGGTGAAAAGTTGCTTTCAATGTTTTCACCAGAACTTGGTTCAAGGTATTGCGCCAATGAGTCGTGAACGTGAGACATGTTGCAACTGTTATAAGAGGCTACAACAGTACCGGCGGTTTCGACTCTTCGCGACTCTCTTCAGCTGTTGTTTGAATGTGGTGTTGCAAATTGTTTGAGGGAAAGGTAGAGGAGTTATCTCAATTCCGTTCCCGTAAGATGTTGTTTTGCGACCGCTTTTATACCTGACCTTACCGGTTGAGGATCGGAAATGCATTATTCCTATTGGTTTTTTATCATGTTGAAATAGCCAATGAGGTGCAAGTAATTTCGATCCTACTCGATGTGAAGGTCAGTTTGTGTTTCTTAGATGGCTCTCTTTACTGCATATTTTAGGCTCTAACGCGAGGCAACCGCAAAAACCACACTGAAGGAGTCCGCGCAGGCCTGTCATTTATTTGCCATCATGTTGATATTTTCAAGACAGGCCCCGTCCTTTTGTGGAACCACTCTTGCGTGTATAATTTGTTCATGTCCACATGAACAAGACGCAAAATAACACTTTGAAAACAATATTTGAAACCTTCACTTACGAAGGATGAATTGACACAATAACGTAACACCGTTGCGTTTTATTATCATAAGCCTCAGTAGCCGTTTTGGGTGAAATATGCAATAAAGAGAGAGCGCCTGAGAGCGCGTGGCCTTCCAAAAAATGTAATAGAAAGGTGTCTGTCAGGGGTCAACTTTGCCTCTAGATCATCGGCTCTAAAACAAAAGAAAAAACACGTACCACCCAGGAGTAAAAAACCTGAAACAGATATTGATGGAACACTGGAGATTTATACAAAATCAGCCACTGCTTAGAACGATCTATCCTAAAACTCCGAGAATATCATACAAAAGAGGTAAAACTCTTAAAGACACACTCGTCAGAGACAAAAATAGACTTTTTAGGCTCTAACGCGAGGCAACCGCAAAAACCACACTGAAGGAGTCCGCGCAGGCCTGTCATTTATTTGCCATCCCGCTGAGTGTAAAAGTCGTTCTGGCTGCCGGATTTGCAACAGAAGACATCACACGCCCATCTGTGATAAGTCTGCACCATGAGATCAATTGATGACCGCGACGAGCGTGGAAAGGAAGGGAGTCGTTTATCCCATGGTTACAGTTGAAGTGAATGGTATAAAGTGTAGAGCGCTGTTGGATACTGGAGCCGGAAGTTCCTATCCATCATCAACCCTTTTAGATCGTTTAAATTTGCGTCCGGTCCGTCAAGAAGTCAAGCGAATTGAAATGATGTTTAGCACATCTAACAAAGCGATAAGTATCTATGGTCTACAAATTCGAAGTTTGGATGGCAAATTCTCCTTAGAAGCAGAAGTAAACAAGGTCCACCAGAAGGACTTGTTGACGCTTGAAAACCCAAAATGTACAGAAATGGTGGAGCAGTTTTTCTATTTGAGAAGTGTAGCCATAGATGATGACGACGAGAAACCTCTGTTGCCTATACATCAGATCCTTGGAACAAACGAGTATGCGAATATCAAAACAGGAACAAGACCAAGGATTGGACGCCCAGGAGAACCAGTTGCAGAATACACGAGGTTCGGCTGGACCATCGTGTCACCTGGAAAGGAGTTAGATCTTCGTAACATGTTCCTAACGCAGACCTCAGCGATCGATTACGAAGAATTGTGCAAGTTGGACGTCCTGGGGCTAAAGGACAGAACGATTGGAGATCAGGAAACAGTTTACGAAGAATTCAAGGAACAGCTTACCAGGAGTTCCGAAGGCTGGTACAAGACAAGTCTACCTTGGAAGGGGAATGATCCTCCCCTACGTAACACCTGCACAGGGAGCCTGAAGCGTCTGGAAAACCCTGTACACAGACTAGAAAGGCAAGGCGAGCTTGAAAGGTACAACGACATAATCCAGGATCAGCTGAATCAAGGAATAGTAGAACGTGCAAATAAAGCCGCCGGCGACGGGAAAGAATTCTACATTCCCCATAAAGCGATCGTGCCCGAGAATGCAGAGACAACAAAGATGCGCATCGTGTATGACTCTTCAGCGCGAGCAAATTCAAGTTCCGCCTCACTCAAGGAGTGCCTGGAAGTAGGCACGCCACTACAGAACCAGCTGTGGAGCGTGATGATCAGAAACAGATTCTAACCGGTGGCAATCGCGGGCGACTTGAGACAAGCAGTTTTGCATATTCGGGTTCGTGGAGCAGACCGGGACGCCTTGCGCTTTCAGTAGTTAAAAGATATAAGGAGCATGCAAGTAGAAACATTGCGATTCACCCGAGTACTCTTTGGCTTAGTGCCGTCTCCATTCCTCCTAGCCGCAGTTATTAAAGAACATTTACGACGATACAAATCAGTAAACCCAAACCTGGTGGAGGACATAGAGCGCAGCATATGCGTCGATGATCTGATCACTGGCGGGGAGTCGGTGAAATAAGCGCTGAGAGTCAAGAAGGCGGCCTAAGCAGACTTTAGTGAGGCGACGTTCGAACTTTACAAGTGGCAGTCAAACATTCGGGATTTAGAGCCTGACACATCGTCTTCAGACGAAGAAAGTCAGAGTTACGCCAAGCAGCAACTGGGAACTAAGAAGGAGAATCAAAATTGCGCCTGTGACACACGAATCGCGTGGGACAACTTCCTGCCTAGCGACTAAAAAAGGAAATGGAACAAGTGGGAGAAAAGTCTTCCAGAGAACATATAAGCAACAAGAAGCGTAGTGAAACACGAGGAGGAAATCGTATCAATCGACCTGCATGCATTTGGAGATGCAAGCGGGTATGGAGTTTCGGCCGCAATTTACGCGGTAGTGGAGCAACCATCTGGCATGAATCAAGGCCTAGTGACAGCTTGCTAGGAAACGACTGACGATCCCTCGTTTAGAACTAGCATCTGGACACATAGCTACAAACTTAGTATACAACGTCAAAGAAGCTCTGGAAGGTTTTCCTGCGAGAAGAGTCTAGTAGCACTGCACTGTTTTCCTGCGAGAAGAGTCACAGTAGCACTGCACTGGATCCACGGCAATGGCGAGTATAAACAGTTCGTCGGTAATCGAGTGAAGAAAATTCAGGAAAAAAAATCACCAGGAGACATGTACCAACGGAAGAGAATCAAACAGACGTGGCAAGTAGAGGCGGAGAGGTTAGCAAGCTGACGGCTCTTTGGTGGCGAGGACCAGACTTGCTATCACAACCACAGGACTGACATCCAAGAGACTGAAGCAGATGAAGTGAAACAAACGTGTGATGCAGGAGGTGGTTGCTTTAGCAGTAGAGAAGACAAAGGATGACAAAGCCCTTGACGAGCTACTCCAGAAGCATTATGGCGCGTGTTACGAGTGGGTGCATGGGTAGTAAGATTCCTACACAATAGCAGAACCAACTTCAAGAGAAGAGTCATAGGACCCCTGATAAATGAAGAGATAGAGAAACAGACAACGTTCTGGATCAAGCGTGTCCAGCAGCAGGCGAAATCAAGTAAAAAAATTCGAAGACGACCGCAGCTGAATGTTGAAGAAAATCAAGACGGTTTATGAGAGTGCAGAGAAAGAATTCAAGGTCACTACCCCATCTTTTTACCGGAGTCTGGTCCCTACACAAGCAAGCTGATACATCGATCACACGAAGACACACTACACGGAGAAGTGGCCATAACCATGACTAAGGTGCGTAAGCGATACTGGATACCGACCCTGAGGAATCTCGTGAAGCAAGTTGTCAAGGCATGTTCAGGTTGTAAGCGCTTTCAAGCTACAGCACTGGCTGCACCACCTCCCGGACTTCTACCCACCGATCGCACTGAAGGGAACAGCCAATTCAAAGTTATTGGGGTCGATTTTTTTTGTCGATTTTCGCGTCAGATCGAAGACAGAAGGGAAGGCATATCTTGCATTGTACGCATGCAAGTTGCATTGCAAGTTATTGCATTGCAAGTTATGCGTGACGAGAAGTTGCAAGACTACCTAGCTCATGAGATCACCAAGTGGCAATTTAACCTCAGCCGCGCCGCTTGGTGGGTATGGATGACGTACAATTGCCTGTGTTGACGCCTAACTCGCTGTTATTCCTCCTCTTTTTCTTTTTATTTAAACGATTATATGTCTGTAATGTCACTAAATGGGGGAAATAAAGCATGTTGTTCTTTTTGTTGTTGTTGTTATCAAACCAGCTGCTGGAACTGGAACCACACCATCTAGGGGAATTTGATCTGCGCAGGCGAGCCAAGTATCTGCAGAAATGCAAACAAGCTATGCGTCTCGGTGGACAACTGAGTACTTGCGAGGATTGAGGGAGCGACATCGGTTGAAACACAAGGGACAAAACATGGCCCTACCCAAGGGGGAGGTAGTCATCATCAAGGACGAGGAACGAAATCGCAACAAATGAAAAATAGGAATCGTGGAAGAGCTTATTTCAGGACGGGACGGAATAGTCCGAGCTGCGACGCTGGAGCGGGCGGTACAACATTTGTATCCACTAGAGCTAAATTGTGACCGGGAGAATGTGAAGAGCCCACCACAACTTAACGCTGAAGCCCCGACTTTCAGGCCAAGCAGGGATTTTGCACCAGCTGCTCAATGTCGCATTCAAGATAGAAACGCTGATACAGATTAGAGATCAGTGTTATACAACTCTCCAAGTTCATGACAGAAGACTGATCTTTATTTCCGTTTTTTTTTTCCATTATCGTTATTGTTCTCGATTTCATTAACCTAATGAACAATTCTCCGTTGGAGATAAACGGGAAAGTGTGTGAGAAATTGTTCTGCTGTAATTGGATAGAACTGATTCGTGTCCAGTGATCGTGTTGACAGATGAATTAGTCGTTGCGCAATAGCAAATGTTACTATCGTATGACATTTTTTTAAGGTGTGGTAAAAAGAAGAAAGAAGCTGTGACAGGAGAGTGTGAGCAATGTTGTTCGAGCGAGAGTACAGTTGTAACGAAGGAACTTTAACTCGGAAAAGAATAAACCGTGAAGTGTGGGAACATAGCGGACTCGTTGGTCTCATTTCCGATATCTGGTAACCACTTTTCTATGTCTTTCGAGACAGTTCCTAATGCACCAATTACAACTGGCACAAATTCCAAATCCGTTTCAATTCCCGCTTCAGGTCTTGGTAGGTCTCAATTTTGTCTTTCTCTTTGTCTTTTACTCGGGTGTCAAATGGACAAGCAACATCAATAATCAGGCACTTCCGTTCTATCTTATCCACTACCACAATGTCAGGCTTATTGTGTTCATTCTTTCGGTTAGTCTGTACTTTGAAGTCCCACAGTAGCTTGTTGTTAGCGGATTCATACACCGGCTGTGGCTCATGGTTGTAATAGTTTTCATCCCTAACATAACCCAGCTTTTCCACATAGGTCCCAGTGAATCACCCGTACCACCTTGTCGTGCCTCCAGCTTTTGAACAATCTGATTGCATTCCAATACAATATGGCTAATTGTCTCATCACTTCCTCTGCACATTCTATACTTTGCAGACACATTTTGTTTGTGAATTATAGCTCTTTATACTATTAATACTTAGCGATTGGTCTCGTGCTACCATAATCATAACCTCCGTCTCTTTCTTTAGTCTGCCCTATTTCAGCCACTCCCACGTCTTTTTTTTTTCTTACTTCCGCTGTGTTGTTTTAAAACTACCCATGAAGTTGTTTCTCCTGCAAGCGTGCTTTTCTTTCTTGTTTCAATGATGCGGCTTCACAACTCTTAGCATAACAGTCGATTTAAATGCTCTTAAAACATAGCCAGTCTTAACGTCTTAATGATGCTGACAGTTTCGATGACTGTCAGCCATCTTTATCAAAACTTGAAAAACATTAAAAGTGTCAGAAGCCTTAAATAGGCTTCTGAAGGTGTTAATTATTGCGATAACCGCGCAAAGTCACCCTGTAGACGCCCCCTCCCCCCTAGTTTGGAGGTGGAGATCACTTGTGTCCATATGGGAGAAAGCTGATAGGTTCCCTCGTCCCTGTTCATAGTAGGAGTGTTCGATCTAATACATATGCTTTCCTTGATCCATCGCTTAAACTTGTCGCTTTCCTGCTCAACTATTTCACTTGCTTCCCAATTCATAATATGATTGTTCTGACAGACGTGGTCTGTCAGACGTGGTTAAGACGTCAAGACTGGCTATGTTTTAAGAACATTTAAATCGACTAATTAACTTAACTAGCCTGATAAATTTCTTCAAGAATTTTAGCATAACATCTCAGAACCTGAGTCCTCAACACTCATTAATGCTCTACCACCATCTGATCTTTTAAAGTAAAGCCTGTCAACATCAGGGTGCTCTGCACGCGTTGAGAGTTTGCAAGCTCAACCTCTTTTTTTCTTTCTTTTTTTCTTCGGATTCACCTCGCCATCCTCCTTATACAGCCAGCCCCTATTTGTTTCCTATCACTCGCCATCGTGAGAACATCTTGCCACTTGACCAGGTAGAGAAAGTCTATCGACACTACTAGGAAGAGCACCTAAAATAGTAAATTGGCCACGTTCGAGAGGCACATCTTGCAAATTGCGAAACACTCGTTCGTGTGCTAGGGGGCAAGTTTGTTCCCCAGCATACAAAAGATAGGACTTGGGCGTTCTTTTCAGCAGTGTCGACGGATTTTCGTTAAGTGGCCTATATCAAAAGTTCAAAAAACCGTGGAGTAGGAATTGATAGTTTCTTGAGGATCCCACCCTTCTTTATTATTTAAAATGTACCATCTTTTGCTAATTTCAATCACTTTTTCGATATAAATGTTTAAATATAAATTTTCAGCCTGTCGAAGGCCTAACAATCGAAACGCCATTTTAGTATGGTTCAACCAAGGTTACAGACAGTCTTTTCACCAACCATTATATTTCCAGAGACGATTTCGATTTCGTATTCCGCGAAGATGTACCTTCGATGTGGAAAGGTTACCTTTTAAGTGAAAGGTCTTCATATTATAGACAAACATCATTAAATCCCCATTAAATTTAGCTAATTTGATTTAACGTGAACGTATTTCGTAGACGATAGTTAGTTGACGATTGCATAATGTCACCTTATGATGATTTTTATTATATATTAACGGCGTTTACCTGGTGAATACGATGTACGTATAAGGATGTTAGGTCGTAAATGTCGGTCTTGGAAGTTTCTTTGGTTTTTGAGACGATGCACACATTTAGGTTTCGGTCGCCGTCAACCTTTTCGATGAAAACGTCTGTGTGGTAAAATCCGATAAAGAAAGGGTAGTCCAGAATGTTCACCTGCTCGAACCTATCTGACGGAGTATTGTCTTTCCAAACTCCGTTGATACTGTAAAATGCGGTGTACACATCTAGCAACATCCCCTTCACCTCTTCCTTGGCAAGTCCCATAGTGAGTGCCTCCAGATCACTATACACTAGAAACAATTTAAAAAAAGTCATATTTAAGGAGGCTTTGACAAGAATAAAATAATTGTCTGATTTTCTCCAAGGCTTGGGTGAGTCTCAGTGGGATCGTCACACACTTATCAGAGGCAATTATGGGAATGCATAATATTTTTAAGGGTGTAAGTCGAAAGGAAGGGATAATAAGAGATTAAATTTTAAGAAGCCGTATTACAATCAGATTTGAAACTCTCTTTGAATTTTGGTTCAATTTAAGATTGTTTCACCCGAACAGCGGATATCTGAAGTTAGCCACGGCAACTAACTTTCGTCAAATTTTCAAAACAGGTAAAATACGCTGTCTGAGGTTTTCGTATGGTTGAGACGCTTTAAATTCTCTGTAGCTGTCAGCAACAACAAACGTCATATCTTGGAGATATTTATTATATTCGATTTATATTCGATTTGATTGGGTCTGATTTGGAATCACGTGTAAGTCGCCACCAAATTCGTGATATGACGAAAGTGAATTACTGGAACATTTCTCTGGAGATGCTGAAAGCGGGGCACAAAACCTTTCTGCGCAACGAGGAACAAATCCAAGCGATCGACAGCGTGCGATGTGGATACTATGGTCTTCTGTTTCTCAATGAGCGCAACAGGGGGGCAAGCTACCCAGATATTCTCCAGATGTTTTCGACAGATGTGCGAGAGAACGAGAAAGTTGTGAAGAATTATTTTGAGCATATAGCGTGATGGTGGACGTCTATTGTGTGAGAGACAAGCGCAAAACTCCAAACGTCCCTGGGCCGGAGAAAGTGGTCACAACAAAAAATGGGCGGAAAATGTTGAAAGTGAAATGCGCGGTCTGCGGGATAACAAAAACACGTTTCTTGCCGAAGTCGGGAAACTAGCGGGGCCCTCTCTTGCAGAGGCCTCTGGAATTGGAAAAGACATTGCTGGCACGGCGATGGATTTGTTTCTTCACCATGGGGTTCCTTATCTCGCCAAAAAAGGAGTGGAGATGGGACGGTACTATGCGTAGGAGGCAATGAGGGATCCCAAGCTTCAAAGAAAGGCGATCGATTGGGCCGTAGAGAAAGGCAAGCCTATGTTTCTAAAAGTTGGGAGCACCGTGTTGGACGAGCTTTCCACGAAGGTCCACCCCAATATCCGCTACAAGACTGAAAGGCTCGATCTCGACGGGCGCGGCCTTCCCATTCCCTTCCCGTTTGTGGATTTCAAGAAGTTGTGGAGTGTTGTGTCCGATCCAACCATTTTCAAAGGCCCTGTTGTTTCCCCCAAAGAGGAGCGGCGAATGGTGGCAGAATACAAGCGGCAGTACAAAGAGTACAAGGAAAAAGGAGGCACGCGAAGCTACGGGTCTTGGATCAAGTGGAAGGGATATGGCAAAGGGGTTGTTGGGTCGGGGTTGGGAGATTTTGTCGACCCGCGGTTCACTCGTTACGGGGTCTTGGTTCCGAAGTTTGCAACAGACCCGAAGTTTCTGAAAGCTTTCTCCAAAGCTGTGCCGAACCACTATGGCTTTCTGGATGTTCTCAAGAAGACGGCGCAAAACTACTATGGCTCTGGTGTGGACATCCATGCATTGATTGGGAAACTTCCGAAACCGAAGAAAGGTTGGACTCTCCCAGGACGCAACTACACCGGCCTGTACAACCCCCTCCACCAGCAGCTCGACTACGATCCGGAGACGGGGGAGATCCGGGAAATTTTTCAAAACCCAACAGGCGCAACGGATGCGATTGCGATGCAACACGACGTGGATTACAGCAGTTGTGGACACTGGGCAAAAAAATATGGTGCGGACGAAAAAATAGTGCAAGCATGCTGCGGACAGGAAAATGGTTCGAGCGCTCGATGCGGTTCCGAGGAAAGAGAGACAGTGGGGGCATACTTAGGCCCGCAATGGTATCAACGCGAAAGAGAAGTTGGGGCCTGGTGTCAAAGTACAAACCAAGCGACAATAGTGTTCAAACGCCTGATGGCGTTGGATAGATACCACGGAATTTCTTTTGTCATTTCTGTGAGAAAACAAAGTTCGTTCAATATGTCTGAAAAATATTTTTTTGCTTCTTTGATAAGTTTCTCTTCACCCCAACAGTCTTGAAAAAATCTTCCATGCGCCTTTCCAATGGTGCGACAATGATTTTAATTTTGAGTGAAAATTGGTCTTCTCCCACAGACGTTGGGTGGAGAAGATGAAGATCGGAAATGGCCTCGTCGAGCATTTCGAGCAAATCGCTGACTATTTCTTTTGCTTCGGCTCGCAAACGCCGACGTGTCATTTTGTGTGTGCCTCCTTACTTCAAATGGGCGTACCTTGTGTAAACATTTCGTCGACAACACGATCCATTTCTTGTTGCACCTCGCGGACAATTGGGTGCACGAGTTTGTCTTGCACGAAATGGAAAAGAATTACCAACAAAGCAATCATTTCTACGAAGAAAATGTATTTGTTCAAATGCCCGACACAACAATCAATCACAACCAAGATAGCCGTTGTCGTCGTGTTCGGGGAAAGAGGCGGGATATTTTGCTTCTTCCAACCTGTCTGCTTCAGCTTCCAAAGCGTCCCAATCGGGTTCGTTTGGATATTCATCCAAGATGTCAAATGCGTAATTGACATAAGTGCATAAAAAGCGGGCATTGCGCGCTTGACGACCCAATCGGGGGAAGTATTTCCGATTGCAAGAGTGTCCTCCAGCTCTTCCATGAAGACAAGCAATGCCTCTTGCATTTGTGGAGGCAAAGTGTTCCACAGCTGTTGTGCTCTGGTGTTGTCCATATATCTTGGGAGAATATTTGTTCAATAGGGCGCTCCCCCTTCGAAGTAATATATTGGCCCATCATATTCTTCCTCAAGCTCCCCCTGCATAAAAATTTCCAATCCCTGCAACGGGCACACCTTCGTCCGTCAAGGGGTTTTTTGCGCCCCTTTTCACAAAATTCGCAATTTTCGTCATATCTCAACTTGCAGCCTTTGTCTGTCATTTCAGAATAAGTACAACGATTGTATAACCGGCGCGGTGTGGGGATAGGGGGCTTCTTTTTGCGCAATGTGGAGACGGGCTGTGCTGTTCTTTGTTCAATAGGGTGCGCCGTCCGCTTGCTCTCCCCGCGCGTTGGTTCGGTTGCCAGCTGCTTGCCCTCCCGACGCTCTTGTTCAATACGCTGTGACATGTTTGCACACACGACGCTCTTGTTCAATATGGTGTCGCGCACTTGTGCTTACACCACACTTGTTCAATAGGGTGTGACAAGATTGTACATACGGCGCACTTGTTCAATAGGGCGTGACATGCTTGCGCTGCGTTTGCTCTCTCTTCCCAAGTAGTATAGAGAGTTTTCGACAAATACTACCAAGGAACATTATCTCGAGGAACGAAGTGACGAAGAGATAATTTGACGCCGGTGGTATTTGTCGAAAACTCTCTATACTACTCACCAATCTTGTGGAATGTTTGGATGACATTTGGCATTAATGTTTAATGGGATTTCTGATGTTTGATGAAGTATGTTGTGCAATTTCAAATGTACATGAAGAAGTGTGAGACTAGACCTTACCTTTCTTGCAAATAGAAAATCAAGTTAAGATGGCTAACACGGATTTCCAGCACTTTTGCTTTGACGAATCATTACCTTAAATCCTCATACTACATTGTTAATTACCTTGATAGTGGTATCAACCAAATGCCAATATTTTATTATCAAGTTGCTTGGTCATGCACTTAACTGGCTAGAAGAGCAACTGGATTTCTTTTTGAAAACACTGTAGGTGCATTGATTGATGAGCTTAATGTTAGCAAGCAGTTTTTTGTGATAGTAAGGTCAAAAGAAATATCTTGGTCGTAATTCATATCATCTAAATACTTTTATTGATTTCCATGTATCTTTCCATTCTTTCATAATTTTGTGAGGCATACATAGGTCCAGGGGATACACAATTTCTGATTTCCGGCTGTCTCATGGGAGGCTGTGGATAACTGAAATTGCATTCATTATGAAGTGATGATCTGAATCACTATATATCTGAGGTAATACCGATTCAAAGGAGCAATCTTCAGGCTTCTCCACCAATTTCTAGTGGCTCTAAACCATAACTAAGTAGCCTACAGTTGAACGGGGAAACAGACCTGTCCTTGCTTATTGCTCTAAGATGTTAAGAAATGTTTTGTTTTAAAAATTTACAGACCCAAACTAACGTTGCAGGTTCTTTTTTTCACAAAGTATTAAAGATTATTAAAAAAAACCTACCTCAATATTTTTATTTTGCTTTTTTAACATCTCCAAACTCAATTTGCAAAGGAATTTTTATTATCTTACCCATTAGAACGCTTGTTTTTAGGAGGGGTGGGGGTCCAAATCCGTAAAAGGGGGGTTCATATCTGCTAAGCAGTTCTCGACTAGGGGGTCCAAATCTGATCCACAAGCAGATCTGGAATGGAGGGTGCAAATCCGCGGGGGCTCCAAATCCACTGTGCCTCTGGCTCAGATCACCTTTCCATACTATTTTTTACAGCATTGGGTCTGTAGCTTGAGTGAGGTCAGATGGGTGATATGACAAGCAGACTATATGTAAATGCCAGTAGAAAAAGAATGCTTTTGGAGCTCCGCTTTTAGGCTTGGCTAAACATATATATTATACATTAAGTGTAGCGGTTTTGTGGCTTCACGCTTTTAGAACGAAGAATATACTTTGTTCAGCGTGTTTCTGGCGTTTTTAGAACGTATAATTTAGAACGAACAATATACATCATGTGTAGCATGTATATGGCCTCACTCTTTTTGAACGAAGAATATACATTGTGTGTAGCGTTTTTGTGGCTTTATGTTTTTAGAACAAAGAATTCATTTCGATTATTACTATTCTTCAGAATGGATTTGCTGACTGATATGAGATGACTGATTCATCGTGGCATCACACTCCTCACGCGAACGTATTCTTAGTTTTTTTTTTTTTTTTTTTTTGGTTTTCCTATTGCAATTTCATTTTGTTATATCTTGTAGTTTTATAGATAATTTAGCTAAATAGGTTTTTATTTGATTTTGTTTTTTTTCAGTTTGAACAGAGCTAACGATTTAAGCGACGTAATATTGGAAGTCGCAGGAAAATTCCTTGTTACTTTTGCTATATTTGCTACATTCGCGGCCTCCTTAGGGCCCCTCATCCCTTTGTCATTTGCCTTTCATCAAACTTGTTATTCTTGCTTTATTTGCGATTTTCGCTAACGATGATTTTGGCAACTGCAGGAAAATTCCTTGTTGTATTTGCTACATTCCCGGCTGTTTACGAGAAACAATTAAGTTTTAGCTATTAATTAGTAGGACTTGTTTTTGTATCGCATAGGGGTCACCCCTACTGGGAAAATCGCACAATTAGCAATCAAGTGTTTAGTGTCGTTAGCTATAAAAGCGGACAATAATTATTCAAGTCAGTCGTTTTCCATCGTTCGTCAGTATAGTTTTCGTGCGTATTCGATCGAGTTCTATGAGTTTAACATTAGGGATTTTGTCGCTAGGATTATAGTTTAGTTTCGCTTTCGTTTCGTTTGTATACAGTTTCCTTAGTTATTTGAGGTCGTCGAATAGATTTATGAAAAAATGTAATAGGTTATCGTCTGAACACCGGCTTCCTTAGGGCTCCCCATCCCTTTGTCATTTGCTTTTCATCTAACTTGTGCAATGTGTTTTTCTTGCTATATTTGTGACTTTTTATTAACGATCTTTTTAGGAGTTGTACAAAAATTCCTTGTTACTTTTGCTATATTTGCGACATTCGCGGTTTTCTTAGGGCGCCTTTTACCTTTGTCGCTTGCTTTTCATCTTCCTTTCTGAATTTGTTGTTTTTTGTATTTGCAAACTTTGTTAACGATCTTTCTAGCAGTTGCAGGAACATTTCTTGTTACTTTATTATATTTAATTTCCTCTCAATCTTATTCCACTTGCAAAAAACATTCCTTGTTACTTTAGCTCTGTCATTCACCGTTCCTACTACATTTGTTATTCCTGCTGCATTTACTACTTTTGTTCAAGATTTCTGCTAGGAATGTCTTGTGTTCATTTTTTGCTAAACTTTCTATCGAGATATGACGAAAAGGGTTGACTTTGAAGCTTTATTTTCATTGAATGTTAGAAATTGCATGGCATTATGGAGTAAGGACATTCCGTCTCTTTCTGCTTAAGTAGTGTTCATAACAGCAATGTTCATTCTCATATTTAAAGAATTTATAGGAAGTGTGATAGGTTTTGCGTGACGCTCGCGCTTTTCTACAGTACAACTATCGAAATTTACAATATCGCGCGTTATATTATCACGCAATATCGCGTCTCGTGGGATTTCTGTACAATAACTAACAGAGTTGGATAATAAAGTAGATTATTTGATAACAAGAGATCAGAATTCTGTTTTTCTTATTGATAACTAGTGAAACTGTCAGTGGTTAAGGAACCATGGAGATGGCGATCAAAGCATCGCTATTCAAGCTTTCATTCTTGCAAAAAAACAAACAAACAAACAATAGAGCAATTTGTTGTTGCCTTCCAACGGAAGGAAGCTAGGCTATTTTTCATCTCGGAGGAACCGATCTTTTGACCGTCTTATCCTTCTTCCGCATAATTTATAGCTACATCGACCCGAGAAATATGAAAAGCATCTGAAGAAAAACAAATTTCAAAGTATTATACATAAAAGGCGAAAATAAAGGTTTGATAAAACACCAAAATGCATCTCTTACTCTTAACATTTGCTCCTTGTTCTATTCCCTCTTTGCTTCCTTGACTGCCAGCCACAACCCCAAACTGTTAAAACAAAATATTCAGTTAATATATGAGGCTGCTATAATGTTCCACTCGTTCCCATTATGAAATAACCAATGGTACCGTAACTGCGCATTATTCTGTTCTCTCCGAAAGAGGAATTGTGTAGTTGTTGAATGTCTTAGGTGATCCGCATAGGAAGGATCCCTTGAGAAGATTGATGTTAACATAAATAATTACCCAATGCATCCATTTTTATCCCTGCAACAATAGCGGAGAAAAGGAAGCACACACAGAAAATAACTTTTTCGTCGCATATGTTATGGTTATTGGTCATTGCAACAGCTTAAGTACAGTTGCATCATTGGAGCACCTAATTTTACACAGTAATATACCGGTAAGCCTAAAGCTGTGGGTAAAATTAAACTAGATGGGAGTGGAAGCATATTATTCTCGAGAATGGAAATTATCTTCCAAGTCTTTCAATGTTATATTTAAGTAAAATGAATAAAAAGAAAAAATGAATGACAAAATCAATAAAAGGGTGTAATAAAATGTTTCATTAATACCGAGTTGTAGGTAAGAGTTTGAAATAAAAGCTCCACAGCGCTGGGATTGAACTTTCAATTATTATTGACAGCGCAAACAGGCTTTGGTGGAATGTGTGGTGGACATTCAACAAAAGTGTATTCCGAGTGGAGTCTTATTCCCCGCAGTAAATATAGTCCTTACCTTCTTAACTCAAAATTTATGAAGTTCTTTTTTCGTTACAATAAATTCTTACTAACTTTAAAGTAAAATGTTCTCATTTTATTCACTCTTCTTGAAGATTAAGTTGGGAGCCAGAGTGGGTGTCTTTGTATATTGTAGCAAAAAGTCTTTCGCCTTTGCGTTCACAAGGTTAACTTCCATCCTATCTATAACTGTTGATGAAAAAACCGGGTCATGTACTGCATGAAGCTGACAAGCAGTTCATCCTGTTAGACAAAGTGTAGTTATACCATTTTCCACCGGCAGTTTTGCATGTGAATAGGAAGTCATACAAAGGGTTAAGGCAGCTCTGCGCTTTGGATCCACAAGCCAGGTGTGGGACACACAAACCAAAACGAGGCTTAATTTTTCGCGCTCTTTCTGTGGCTCAAAATTTCACATTCAGTTGGTTTCTTCATTTTGGGAAAAACAACTTCATCTTCGATCGAAGTTTGTCTTTTGATTCGCGTAAAAGGCATAACAATCGACTGGGTCGGACATGGGTCGAGAGTAGACGTTTTACAACGGGGCTCCGTTAGATTTAGTCTTTTCGAAGGTTTCTTTTATGGAAGATTTATACTTTTACTTCAAAAGAAAGGACAGGAAAGACAACTCTGTAAGCTCCGAGGATAGCCTGAAGTCACCAGAAGAAAAAAAAGCAAGAAGAAGTCGATCTCTGGGTTCGGAATCGGACGACATCTTGGAAGCCCTCGATATGGTCGAAGGCGTATTGCCAAAAATCGAATTGATTTTGTCAAAGTTGGCAATTTTGGAGGACAAAATGGACGGAATAGAAAAGCATATGTGCAATGTTGATGAAACGGTGAGTCGACTGCAGGAAAAAGTCTCGAGTCTTGAAAAATGTTTGATTGGGTATGACGAGTTAGTGAAGTCTGTTGAAGCGAAAGTTAACAGCTACGTTGCCGACGCCGACGAGATGAAGGGTGATATTTCTGCCTTAAATAAGAAGGTAAAATCGGCGGAAGAAAAGGTCCTCAGTTATAGAGAAGTCGTTGAAAAAACGAATGGTGAGATGACATCTTTACGCCAACAATTGCAATATATGGAAACGTACCAGAGAAGGGAAAATCTACGGTTCTATGGCATACCCGAGCAGTCTGAGGGTAAAGAAATTCCACGCGAAGTTTTAGTTGGCTTTTTAAAGAACAACCTAGGTATTGATGACGCCGAAAATATCGAATTACAGCGTGTGCATAGGATCAGGAGATACAACCCAGGACAGACCAGACCTCGGCAGATGATTGCCAGATTTCTCCGATATCCGGAAAGGGAGGAGGTTTTCTCAAAAGCGAGGAAGCTGAAAGGAACTGGTCTCGGAATATCCGCAGACCTGCCCAAATCTAGTGTTGAAGCAAGGAAAAAATTGATGGACAAATTCAAAGCAGCGAAAAGAGACGGGAAGAACGCGTTCTTCAGCAGAGCGTAGCCTGCAGTGCAGGCGTTATTTTGGAACAGAACGACAGACGAGGTTTTCGATGTCGCCATCTTGGATTGTTGCTTGACCGGTAGAGGGTTGGGACAGAAGGCGAAGTGGTAGAGGGCGAAGGGGTGGGGAACGTGAAATAACGCCTGCCCGCAAAGCCTGTGAAATTGTTGAACGCCCCCTAATTAGTAGCGCTTGATCGCCTTTCCGGAAATGTGTAAGCAGCCAATGAAAATCTATTTATTTTCTACCGGAAGCCAAAAATTTACTTCCGACAAAAACATCGACACACGTGTATTTGTCAAGTCTGTGAAAAACAGGAATCGAGCGAGCGAGTATGCGAGTGAAATTATGTCGGAAAGACGTCCTAGCGACAGCTGTAGGATTTGCAAAAGCTCTTTTAAAGTGAAATTTGGAAACATTCCCGGCAAACAAGTGTACTCATCGTCGGAAAATCTTTTTAAACCCTCGCAGAGGAAGGACAGCCTTGGAGTTGTGTTAGCAGAAGTTTGTAGTCGTGTGGGAAACGTTGTTTGCGTGATTGATTTAGTTCAGGAAGGCCCCGTCCTGCTGCGTGTGAGAAATTACATAGCAGCACTTGATAAACATTGTTCAGGAGGAAACTAGACAACGCGCACTACATTGAAAGCACCTACACTGCGTTTTACGCGGAAATCATCTGCGCTAAATTAGACATCTCCACAACTCTACGAAACCAACGAAGTGCTAGAAATTTCATACATTGTCGCACAAGCGGAAAGATGTACTAGCTTTAAACATGAAAGGATCGAAAACCGCAGTTCACAGTTGGCAACCTGGAAAGCCAATAGAAATCCAGTATTTTCGATCCGCCTAGTGGGTATAAAAGCACAAGCGAAAACTTATGCCAAACAGAATGCTTTGTCATTCTCACAAAAAGAACGACGTTGCCTAAAGAGCAACTCGAATCAAGCCATTCCCGGCAACTGATGAGATCCACAAGGGAGGATCGAAACCATGGTCTTGCCTATCATAAACTGGCATTAACAAAAGGAGGAAAGTACTAAGCTCCCGCAACAAAATCTTCAGTCACAGAGCGGAGCGCGGAAACGACGATAAAAGCACAGCCGTGACTAAAGCTAAACGATCTATTCCAGGTGCTGCATAGCTCTCTAAGAAGCTACAGTGCTAAAGAAAGGATCGAAAGACAAAAAGCCGTGATAGAAGCACACCATCTTGCTGCAAATACAAACGGCCGGGCCCGGCAAAACAAAGCCAAACCAAACATAGATAAAAATGCCTCAAAGGGCGTAAAAACCACAGTCGCTAAACAGAAACAACAAGGGTTCAAACAAACAGGCGTTGAAACTTGTAACCCAGAAGTGACCTTTGAGATCAAGTATGCGACATTTAAGCACATGGCTTCATTTAGTCGCTAACAAGAAAATCCTCTAAATCATCATGTTAACCCGCTGAAAACATACAAGAAGCTTAATGGGTCAAAAGACCGAGATAGAAGCGACAAACATGTGAGTAGGAGACGTGTAGGCCTTCCACCCCCATTTTACGTGAAACGTAAGAGAAAAATCAAAGCTTTGTCCGGTCCACGTTTCCACAGTGTGTGACTCGTCGACAATTATTGCAGCAAGGTTTGGTGCAATGGTGAACTGCTCTTTTTCAGGGAAGAGAGAAAAGGCTTAGCTAATATTTCCTCTGCGGACGCAAAGATTATCTGGTATTTACCATTCTCAACATCTTCTAATCTAGCACTAGCTAGTGATGTCGCCGTCAAACCCATTGAAGATGCTTCCGTTAACTGATCTTGTACGATGCTTTTGAGCGGACAGACAACAATCACACACGCAACTTTCGACGATAATATTTGTTTCACACGAATCAACAACTGAAAGATGAGGCTTTTCCCAAAGCCCGTCGGAAGAACTCCTAATAAATCGCTTCCATGAACAAGGGTCGAAATGGCTTCCTTTTGCTCAGGTCGTAATTCACGCTACATACCTAACTAAGAGAGAAATAAAAGCGCTTCTTCGAGTGTAGCATCAAAGCTTAGCGAGTCCGCCATTATCTCTGCAAATCAGAAGGAACGGCCGGAAGAAAAACTATCTTAGATTGACATCTATCGATCAATTTGCAATCTACCGCACCAATCAGAGACCCCGTCTATCTGGTGTACGGGTTCTGCAAGCGAACAAACACTGCGGGCAGGCGTACTTTTCGCCTTCCCTCCCCCTCCCCCCACGCCCGTTTTTTCCACCTCGCGCCTACTCCCTCGGCAAATTTTTCCTCGCCCCAAACCTCCACAGTTACCAAATCCAAGATGGCACCCTAATACGAAAATGAGCACTCGCGCGCCCGAAATACGCCTGCACTGCAGGCTAGCAGAGCGGAGCTAGACAAACTTTATATTGATGGTGTTTTAATTTCTTCTTAAGCTT
>JAEMWC010001532.1:42500-57500 GCA_016490735.1 Pachyseris speciosa
AATTCTACCATCAAACGTTTCGTTGACTCGAAGGTTTGCGATCAGCAGCAACCTTTATCACCATCTCAAGAGACAGATGACACGAGGTAGAAGAAAAAAATTGTTGCAATTAAATTATCAGATCATTTTAGGAGTGGACTTCAATGTTACGTTTGAACCCAACTTGGACTGCTCAGGAGGAAAACCTTCTATAAAAAAGTCTGTTAAGAGTCTCGAAGACATCATATCGAAGTATGACTTGATTGATATTTGGAGAGTACGAAATCCAACCAAAAAACTTTTCACTTGGAGACAGAGAAACCCTTTAATCCAAAGAAGACTTGATTTCTGGTTAGTTAGTGACTCCCTGTAGGATGACATAAATAAGGCAGACGTTATAACCGCAATTAAAAGTGACCACTCCGCGATAACACTAGATATTGATAGTATAAGTGACACAAGACACGGTCCATCTTTGTGGAAGTTTAATAATAGTATTCCTATTTGGCTCACCGAAATTAATTATAATCAAGATGTTAGAGTTCAGTGGGACTGGATAAAATATAACATACGGAAAGAGACTATGCAGTATAGCAAGGTAAAAGCAAAGCAGCGCAGGGAAAGAATGAATCTGATTGAGAACAAATTGAAACAAGCTGAGGAACAAGTAGCTGAAACACCAACTACAGCAAACCAAAATGAAGTTGAAAACTTGAAGATAGAGTACGAAAAGGAATATGAATACATCACTAGAGGAGCAATCACTCGTTCACGTGCTTCCTGGTATGAAAAAGGTGAGAAAAACAATAAGTACTTTCTAAACCTTGAAAGAAAAAATAAGACAAAGAGCACGATCCGGAAAGTCGAACTCGCCAACGGTATTATAACGACAAATCCTAAAAAAATCATGGATGAGTTGTACTCTTTCTATTCAGACCTTTATAGCGAGACAAATCAATCGGAAATCAACCGTTGTCCTTTCCTGGATTCCGAAAGCATACCAAAACTATCTCCTGAAATGCAGCAGCTTTGCGAAGGGGAACTGACCGTAGCTGAGTGTTATAATGTACTATCACTAAGACTCCTGGAAACGATGGTCTCACTATCGAATTCTACACGTTTCTGGCCCGTTCTTGGTGAAATGTTAGTAAAAACCCTGAACTATTCTTATAAACATGGAGAGCTTTCAATCTCACAAAAACAAGCAGTTATTGTCCTCATAGAGAAAAAAGATCGAGATTGACGGCAAATCAAAAACTGGAGACCAATCTCTCTTATTAATGTTGATGTTAAAATAGGAACTAAAGCAATTGCTAAGAGACTAGAAAAGGTTTTACCAGAAATAATACACCATAACCAGAATGCTTACGTCAAAGGTAGAACAATTTTTGATGCAGTACGTACGATTGGTGATATTATATCTCTGACAACTTCAAAGAACATAAGCTCTCTATTAGTAGCAATAGACTTTGAGAAAGCTTTCGATTCCGTTAACAGGAATTATCTTATCAGAGTCCTGCAGAAATTCAATTTCGGACCATCCTTTATTACTTGGATTACTACCTTTTACTCGGATATATCTAGCAGTGTAATGAATAATGGTTTCGTGACTCAGCCCTTTAAACTCTCCCGAGGGGTTCGTCAAGGTGATCCTCTCTCTCCTTATCTTTTTATTCTTGTACTGGAAACACTAGCCACCAATATCAAAAATGATACAAAAATAAGAGGAATCAACATTGACAATCAAGAAGTAAAATTAGTCATTTTTGCTGATGATTTAACAGTTTTTCTTAAAGACAAGGAATCTTTTTATCAGCTTTCCAATACCTTATACATATTTGGGGTGTTCTCTGGCTTGAAAGTGAACAAACAAAAGACAGAAGTTATGAATCTCGGTTCTGCGAGAGTCACTACAGAATATTTAAATGTGGAACACATCTCTAAAGAAGTTAAAATCTTGGGGATACATTTCACTTACGATTTTTACTTTTTTATAGATTAAATTTGGACTCCATCATCAAATCCTTAAAAAAGACTCTAAGCAGTTGGAGCTGGAGGGGCCTCACACTGTTAGGTAAAATACAGATAATAAAACCTTTGCCATTCCAAAAATTTTATATCGTATGAGTCTCGTCTGCTCGAACAAAAATTTTATCAAAGATATCAATCAAATTTTATTCAACTTCATTTGGAAAGGTAAAGACAAAGTGAAGCGTGTTACCCTAATAAATGATGTGAATGAAGGAGGCTTAAAGATGCCTCATATTGACTCTATGATTGAAGCACAAAGAATCATGTGCATCCAAAAATTTCTGGATAACACACCATGCTCTTGGAAGTGTATTTTAAATCACTACCTCAATAAAGGTGGAGGCAGACTACTTTTTTATTGCAACTTCGAATACTCTAAATTGGCTATAGATATACCAAAGTACTACAAGGAGTGTTTGATAGCTTGGTCTCTCTTGAAAAACTCCAATCCTTCTTCTTTGGATGAAATAGTCAACCAACTAATCTGGAATAATAGGTTTATATGTATTGACAACAAATCTGTTTTCAATAGGAAACTCTTTTCTTTAGGACTTTGTAAAGTCGGAGATTTATGTGAGTTTATTTGCACGAAGCCGCACACAACTGAATCTATGTTAAATGTGCTTGACTTATTTTACTTAAAATCTCTTTATCATTCACTTCCACAAGATTGGAAAAACGAAATTAACAGCAATGTGACTCAGGCAACAAATAAAACGATACCTTTCAATATGTCTGCTCAGGCAGACCTATCCTCGAAGAAGATTTACAATCTTCTTATCTCAAAGATATCTAAACCTCCAACCGCGAAAAAGACGTTTGAAAATCAATATGCCTCGGGAACAAATATTCTTGATTGGGAAACTATTATACACTCCCTTTTAAATGTGCGCTTGATACAAAATTGAGAGAATTCCAGTATAAAATCCTGAATCAAATATTACCATTAAATACATTTATTTTCAAAATTGGTAAAACCGAGTCTCCTCTCTGTGGTCTTTGTCTTTGTAACGAAGAAAGTATGTCACACTTTTTCTTTGTGTGTACCGTGATACAAAGCTTTTGATGTTCCATACGTCAGTTATTTGGGAATCATATAATTACTGAGAGTGAAGTAATTCTTGGCGTAACTCATCAGTCGGAAGATGCCCTACTATACAATCATCTGATTTTACTTTCAAAACAGTATATTTATAATTGCAAGCTAAAGGTTGTGTTACCATCAAGAGCAGTGTTCTTAACCAAAGTGAATGCAGTTTATGAATTGGAGCATCGAATTGCTAAAGAGAAGAACAAACTCTCTTTCCATTATAAGAAATGGAACAGGCTCCTTTCCCAAGAACGTCATATCTCTTTTCCATCTTAATTTTAAGAGAAATACTTTTTCTCTACCTGCATTAGTACTGTAGAAAACAATAGCTTAAATCTAGAGAACGCCCCTTGCCCCTGTATGCTGTTTTTGTCAGGTGTTGCGTTATTGCGTGTGTGTGCGTGCGTGCGTGCCTGCGTGCGTGTAGTCCTAGTGCTGATGTATTCTATTTCTTTCTTGTAATCTTCTGTAATTTGTCTTTTCTTTGCAAATTAAAAAAAAAAATGACAATCAACAACTTGTCAAAAGATACCCCGAAAGTGAATTTTCAAGTGATAAAGGAAGAGCGAAAGATTTTTTTTTTAGGAAAAGCTTCAAACTTGGATCGATTGTGTGGTTGAAAACAAAATAATTCATCGCTTCAAGGGCTTTCACTTTACCGCGGCATCTTGCATCTTACCAAGAAAGGTCACTTAACAGTTCACCGGCATTAAAGGGAGGAAAAAGTAGCTCAAACTCTGTGGAAGAAGCTCTTTCTTTGGACAAACCGTTTGCCATTTTTGCGGATGCTTGTTTTTACTTTACTGAAGCTTACGTATTTTCAAGTGGTAGAAACCTCTACAACACAGGACAGTGAGGTAAATTAAATAAATTGAAGCTTGACATTTGGTTTAATCGTTGTTACTTTTGTTCAGGAATGAAACTTGTATTTTTCTCTCGACTGGATATAAATAGCAATCATCTGTACTCTTTTTGGACTCAAACAAGTGGTTGAACTGTTTGTTTGTTTTGTTACTTTGTTTTGTTTGCAAGCGAACGAGTGTTTTTACTCCGCTGGGCTGACTGTTTTTCGGCCTCGGTGCCTCAACAGCGTTAAGAAACTTTTACCCTTACATTATTAACACGTAATCGCAATGAGTCCTCTTAAGATTAAGGATTAAAAGCCCCAGCTAAACGGTCGTACATTTTCATCCAACATCGTCAATTGTCAAACATAATGTTGGGTGGCTAAACGCACAAACAATGTTTGACCAAAACACTAGACAGAGTGAGTCCACAGAACGATTT
Source organism: Pachyseris speciosa (assembly GCA_016490735.1). Taxonomy (NCBI): domain Eukaryota; kingdom Metazoa; phylum Cnidaria; class Anthozoa; order Scleractinia; family Pachyseridae; genus Pachyseris; species Pachyseris speciosa. The sequence continues at coordinate 46,888 of JAEMWC010001532.1, forward strand.
TTTTGCGTATTTTCGCTGAAATTTCGACTTTATGTGGTTCATTTGGTTGCTTTTTATCGGCTGTACACGATTTGCTGGTTGGGGTGGCTAAACGATCAAACATTTCTTCGTAACGCGAAAACGTGTTGGATGAAAATGTTTGATCTAAATCAAACATGGAAAGCCATTTAAGGATAAATGCATTGTTGAGAGATGTGGCTAAACGGTCAAACACAATGTTGGATGAAAATGTTTGATCGTTTTTTGATTGTTAAATTTGTTTTCGAACAAACATACGCGTCGTGTATTGTTTACTTGTAATGTATTAATGTTTTGAGGTTTTTGAACAACGGTCAATTCCCGTTGACTGCTCTAAACATAAAATATTGCCGCAAGGAAAGCCATGCGATGTTGCTCAATACCAGTAAAAAAAATTAATGATAATCGTGGAGCTTCACTTTTAGGCTTGGCTAAATCTATATATTATCATTTCGATTGATTGTCTTCTCAACGGGTAAACGTCTTGTCAGAGATAATTTTATAGCGAGATTAAAATTAAGAATTAAGACTCTGGTACCTTTTTACAGTTGACGCCAAGAAGAATAAATTTGAACGAGTCAAAAGGCTAAGGCGAGATCTGTGTCCTAAAATGGCAAGATTCCTTTGATCAAGCTGTGCCAACTTCATACAAAGGGTTTAGGGCTGTGTTGAAAAATCAGAAAAACTTCATTCTAACAGAAGGAGGCGCGGCAAGTCAGACACGTCAACTGAAGCGACGGCAATACTTTTGAGGATGCACGATGCAAAAGATGGAACAAACAGTGCTTCGTTGAGCGCACATTAGACACAAAAATCTGACAGGAGGGGTGTATTCAATGTTTTACAATTAGTATTTCTCTTATGACCGATACAAAACATCAAGAAAAACATCAAAGGAAAGTTTCTAAAAAGAAAAGCAAGTTTTAACCAATGTCTTCGTTTTAATACCAATCCAGTTTATAGCAATTTAAGGTCGCTCCATCTTACAGCAAGTTTCCATTGGATATACCGTAATTTGAGTTTAAAACAATTATACACGTCTTGTCACCTACACAGTAACTAAGAAACGAAAAACCAGCTACAAATGGATTCCCCTGCATGATTACCACAACACGATTGCCCCGGTATGATTATCGCGACACGATTACCCCTGCGCCAGTCGAGGTGAGGTCAGTAGATCAACAATATCGCTTGACATTACAGGCGTACGTACACAAAGCACGGGGTAGAATGAGAGGTTCCAGTGCACGCAATTGACTAGAGTACCACTGGCGTAACTTTCTTCTCCTGTAGTTTCTTTCCCGGCCTTAGCGTATTGGTAAGAGTTCAATAGCAACCGCGACAAATTACAAGGTGCATCTAAATACCTAACAGAAACATGCGTTTAACTGGTAACAAATGACAACCTAAGTGACATAGAAGGATAGTGTCTTAAGTAAAGTTCGTAGCAAAGTCATCCTGACGAGATGGTCGACGTCGCACACGTGAAGATCTACCTGTATATGGTACCTGAGTAGGGAGCATGAGGGCCGCTAACGTTGGCACTGGAGTCTTCTTCTGGGTAAGGGTTGCCCTTACTGTTGGATGGATTGTTTGCCAAGCGATGAGTGTATCATCACGGAGGAGTGGCAGGTGCTGAGATCGTACTAGGTATGGTGGGAGGAGTTGGGAGGAAGAGATGGCATAGGAGTTGAAATGTCATCATTGCTGGGCAAATCGGAAATCGGCATCTGTATCCAGGGCAGATGGGTGGAATTTCTTGATCTCAAAAGGAACCAGGTAAAACTCAGACGTCTCTAGTCGGTAGGATATATTACGGAGTTGAGAGCCTAATATTCCCGAAAATGCCTCTTACTGCTACAACTAAGTAGAGATTACGGTTTCTAGACTTTTTTCTCTAGGAGATACGTAAATTTATCTCTAACGTCACTGGGAAGTAAGTTATCTGTGTCAAGGTGCACGCTTGATGAGCGTGTAGAACAAGTTTGAGGTGCGAGAGGCTTGGACGGTAGTGCCCCTGCCTGTTGCGGTTGGCCATTGTAAGTATCCGGTGTGAAGACGGGTTGTACCCGGCAGAAATGTTCGTTTCGCTTGAGAAAGTGTGGCGCCATTGAGAGATTGGGGATGTGTATCTTTCTCGCCACGCTGGAGATTATGCGCGGCGAGGGCCATAGTTGGGATGGTGATGACGTCCTAATACTTGGGGTATCAATGCGGGGTTCCAAGGCGTATTCACTGTCGGGAGAGGCATTACTTGGCAGATCGACCTATACAAACTCTTCAGACCTGATGTTTAGGGATGTGGGAGAGGAGCCGAGCACTAATACACGATGTGCTGATAACCATATTTGCAGATGGAACCATCGCAGAAGATCATGACCATTTGTCACTTGGGTAGTCTCCGATGTCGTTGATCTTTTCGGGAGAACGGCAAGCGTCATTTACAAACGACATGAAGTGGGGGGGGGGGGGGTATCTACCTACGAACTAGGCGTCACTTGGCAGCCGAGACGTTGGAAGACAGTATGGTGGATCATGTTTCCTGTAGCACCGCTATCAAGGGTTTTCCGGACTGGGTGAATGTTGTAAAACACGTGTAAATACAGCAACTGTCGGGAATGTATGCGGAAGAACTTAATACTTCGGATAGGTGTAGTGTCGTCAGTGTCGCTGTCCGGTTTGTGTGCAAAGGTTGTGGCCTCCGAATCGGAGCACAATGGATGTCGTCTATTTGTATGGCTTTGGCAATGCATTTGAGGTCTTGGTCTGGAGGGAAACTGCATTCACTCAAGAAGTGGCTGCCGTCAGCGTGAATTGCTTGTTTGCAAAGTTTACAGGATTTACCAAGGCGGGTAAGGCTGTGTGCTTGTCCTGTATGGAGTTCGGGTGTTAATAGTATTACGTGAGCTAGTGATGACAGTGCGCATAATCTTGGCGTCATCGGCGCTCCGTATCTCGTCAAGAGAGGAGAGAGCTTGAAATAATTCTGGTTTTTCTAGAAAGGGTTCTAGATCGTAACTCGGTTCCATACCTCTGCTTGAGTAGCTTAGATAGTTCGGGGTGAATCAGTTTCAGCCAAGTATGGACAATGAAATTCTGCAGAGTGGGGTAAGTTCCTCAGCCTTGGTGGAAATTCACCACGGTGAGACAGGCTATTGATACAGAGTAAAGTGTCCTCTACCAAGGTCATGAGTTGCTGGAAGAGATCCTCGGGGCACTGTTCTGCATCTAAATGCAAGTTTGCAAAATCAAAAAAAAATAGCGACTGTGACTTTGAAGCCACAATGTTTGCAAATCATGTTCCAAATTGAATTGAGGTCGAGTTTATCACCAGTGAGGTACGAGATATTACGGGGCAGCAGTTTGCGATTGGGACGAGCATCAGTTTCAGGACGTTAGCTTTCGACGCTGGGATAGTGAAACGCTTTCGCTCTTATCTGTGAATTCGCGTAAGGGTTGGGTCCTAGTGTTTTTTTCACGTTGAACACTTAGAGGGGAATGGTGGGAAATTACTATCAAGTGACAAAGTTCTCGAAACATCAAACCGTTGGTAGTCTCCACTATCTCGAAGCTCTGTGAGTGCCAGCCATGATGTCTACTGTTGTTAGTATTTACTAAGGAAATCGTGGCACGAGTACCTCAAAACGATTACCGCAACACGATGACCCTTTGCAGGTGTGGAGGTAATCTTGTAGAGAGATAAAATCATGCAGGGGTAATAATGTGTCAGCATGATTACAGCGACATGATTACCCCTGCATTATTACCTCTAAAAGATTATCTCCACAGGATTATTAATGTACATTTAATACAGACGCTCCTGAGGAACAAGACTTCTAGTGGTTCTTCTCTCACGTAGTCCACCTGCGAAGCGCGAACATTCTTCCTTGTTTTACCTTGCCTTTGTTCACGAGTGCATGTAGTCAGGTCGATGACGTCAACGTACAATCTTCGACAATTTTGACGATCGTCAAGCCTTAAGTGTGTGTTTTCCTTAACTGCCTTAAATGTTAATTTCTGTGGATGATTTCTCCTCCCCCTCCCCCTAGTCAATGTTGGACGTTTAGCGAATAAAAAAGTACGAAAATTGTGTGGTTCGATTGAACATTTATCCCAACCGGCATTGAAAAGGGGAAGGGGGAAAACATCAATAAGCGAAATTGTCCAACCTTCCCAAGAGATTTGTCGGAGATTGTATGAAAAAGGAAAATAGTCTTTATCTTTGAATAACTTCTGAGGTTTTTATGATACACTGTCAATGTTTCGTGTAGAAAGTTTATATATAAATGTTCTAACCATTGGCAATATCTAGATCCAGAAAGATGAAATGGAGGTGATGCAGTAAAGTCGCGATTGTTCTTGCAAGATAGCGTAACAAGAATGTGAGTTCCGATGTCTCACGACTTCTCAAGGTCATGTTTCTTTCAGGTTCAGCTGTTGATTTAAGAGAGCGTTTTTCGTCTCAAAGAAGTGTATATACTGTTATTAGTAGTGACATAATGGACAATGATCCGAGTCAGGTTTCTAAAGTGGCAATGAACGCATTACAAGAAATAGAGTGTGAATTGCTTAAGCTGCCAAGTTGTAGTTCAGATATTAATCCGATTGAAGGAATCTTTCATATTGTAAAGAACTTGTTGGAAGAAGAAGCTACTGAAGCAACATTACTAAAAAGTCTTTTGAAGAATTTCAAAATAGAGTTTTGAGAACACTAGGAGACTTAGACCCTGGCACAATAATTAAGGCTATCGACAGTATGCCCAGGCGAATAACAGTAATCATTAAGGGGAGAGGTGCGCGAACCAAAATTAATGTTGAAAGCACTCCACAATCTTGCTAATATGATTTTTTTTTATCATTTGAGCACTTTAACTTAGCAAATGTTAAGAATTGCCTTTTCACAAACGCGAATAATAAACCGCGAAAAGATAATAGTCTGATGTTGCTACAATCCTTAATTCTTCCTTCGCGTCTCTTGTCAATCATCAAGATAATTTTAGGACTTACAAACACAACGAACGCGAGATTACTCCATAACAACAGCTACATTACTCCATAGCATAATGTTCTTAATATCGAGAACAAAACCATCTTTGAAGTAAAATCGCAATGAAATATGTGTAACGTTATGGAAGATTTTATACAACTCACCATTTTCTTGACTGTCTAGTGCAGTTGTTAGCCACGTTTGCAACAATACTCCGTAAATGCTTTTGTTTAAAAGAGAAAGACAATAGAGGAATATAATTTATCGTACATTTATGGAGTATTGTTGGATTTCAACCTCAAAAGACCTTCAATGGACATTAATTACATACTTTAGAAAGCCTATTTAAAACAGAACTAGGACATGTTTTCGTCTCAATTTATAACTATTTGAAAACACAAAATCCAGTTGTGGAGTATTGTTATCAGTGATATCATTTGAGAGATGATAACGCAACTGGAGACTCAATTAATGTTTTCCAAAAGAACAGTGTCCACAAGGAACCAGCTGGTGGAATTTGCCGCCAGAAGTGAAAGAATCGCCAACGGACATTCATCATTTCGGTATTCGCGTGGCAAATTCACCTTCCTTTAACGAACACATTTGGCGCCTCGACCGTTGCAAACATCGGGGTATCTTTTGTCAGCTCAATGTCACGCTTTGAGAAACTTTTTGGAGACGGTAAAATGAACAATATCTCCCTCTAGATGTTGAAGCATGTCCGGCTCTAGCTATAATAGAAGGCTTCCAACGGAAGTCGTTGAGCAGACTGAGTTACCTTTACATCCTCTGCCCCCACCCAGGCGAACGTACAGGTTGCCGGGTTACAAAAGGTGTTGTAAATAGTTTTTAGCGGCAAGAGCATAAAGGTTTTTCCGCAATTGGCAGGCCCATGGATGAACAAGTTCCTGTATGTGCCCCTTCCTTGCTCTAATAATGCCTGACAGCTTTCTAAAACACCCTTGCTGGTATCTCACTCCGTTGCGGAAGGCTATAAACGGCCTGTATCCACTGACTATCGCCGCCTACAACACACGATGCCTCTTTTCATTTCACAGAGGACTTGCAGACGGCTTTTTTGTGACCTTTCATACCTTTCTTCTACTGTCGTTAACCCCACAGCAACCGCTAAACACCCGTCAACTGTACCATTTATATTCAAGAACCGCAATTCTTTCCTCATCTTCTCATCTTTTCCATGCGTTTTTTACAGGGAAGTTTAATAAAAATCACACCACTTTATAATTTGTACCGTACAATGTGCTACAAATCGCTTTTTTCCTTACACTTTTATGTAATACCCTTTGATTACTCTCCCGAACCCTAGTTATCCAGCGACCGCACCCACTCGTCACAGACAATCTTCGACAATTTTACTTGGGAGATTTGACGATCGTCAAGCCTTAAGTGTCTGTTTTCCTTAACTGCCTTAAATGTTAATTTCTGTGGATGATTTTCTTCCCCCTCCCCCTAGTCAATGTTGGACGTTTAGCGAATAAAAAAAGTACGAAAATTGTGTGGTTCGATTGAACATTTATCCCAACCGGCATTGAAAAGGGGGAAGGGGGAAAACATCAATAAGCGAAATTGTTCCAACCTTCCCAAGAGATTTGTCGGAGATTGTAGTTCCCCTTCCAAGCATTTAGTTTCTAAGACAAGGTTCGTTTGCCAAATTCCTCGACTCTCTTATCCTGGCGAGACAGTTAGCAATAAGCCACTAAATTTATTGAGTTCACATAGCGATAAATATTTTTAACCATGAAAAATCTTCATAAATCCTACCGTCCCATCGGCGTCGAATCGAAACATCTCACCCGGAAATCCATATCGTTACTGTTCGTTTTTTGCTTTTTTACCACTGCATTATGTTTGAAATATTCGACTATATAACAATTCAAAGATTCATTTAACTGGAGCCTTCTAAATGTCTTTTTGTCAGTTACTTTGTTAAGACCCAAAAATATATACCCATTTAATCAAATTTATTACCTATTTTGAACAGGTAAGATTCAGAATCAAATCTCCTATTACCGTAACACGGACCGAGGGGCCATTGATAAAAAGAGCGATTCTTGTTTGACCTTGAAATGGTTACCTACGAAAAACAAAAACAGCAACAAACTATTTGTCTTGCTAACCGAACTAAGTCACTTTTTGTTTCTTTTCTTAGTCTTAAAATCAAACACAAAACTGATAAAGGAAGGAAACGAAGAGCTAGGAAAATAAAGAATGGCGGCATATTGCCGACTTCGAAGACGTTTAATTTTGAACGAAAAGAACCGACACATATTCAGCACACTCGGTCTTACCACTAAGCCAACCGAGCTCGTTTTCCAAACCCGAGGAAGTTGTTTCCCGAAATTGATTTGAAGCAGCAGTGAGCCTATAATCCGTTCACTTGGCAACGTTCATTAGTAGTAATGCTAATGTTATGAAAATTTTTCTTCGTAAACTAAGGGCACCTTCAATACCTTTTTACGTGCTTGATAAGCCAAATCTTTAAGAAAAATTTCATGATTTTCTTTAGTTGTTTGCAAGTAGAACACTCAGTTTCTCATAGCGGCCGAATTAAGAGAATATCTCAAAACGTTATAAAGCCGGTACGTATTTTCACTTTCCTTTTCAATTTTCAAGTTCGATATTAATGCAAAAGAACCATCTCAACAAATCTGAGGAGAAACTAGGAATACTGATTGATATTTTCTTTAACCTACTTTCACGGCGGCCATGTTGGTGCCCCTCAGAGGGACACCATTGCAATGTTCGTAAAATCAATCTCACCATAATTTGATGCGAAGAGTACTATGGAACCAGAAATCCTTCTACGTTTTTTCTTTTCATAAACATTCTAACTCCTTTGTTTTCTTGAATCTTACTATTGCTTGCAAACTCAATTGATGATATTGATGAAAGCCAAGCATAAGAGAGATGAATATGTACAGATGAAGTTAGTAAGTCTCACGAAAGAAGATGCCTGCAGCGTGTAAATTCATGAGGGTCGAATGAGATGCGGGTAAAGTAGGTAATTGACTGTGCATACGTGCTATGGTTCTTGATTTCGTAGGAGATATGTGCGTGCTATAGTGCAGCCAAATGACCGCCTAAACCATAATACCACCCAGATGGTCTCGAGTTTGTTTACAGTAAGAACAAAGGCTTCGTTATAAGCCAATTAGAATCCGTTAACGCGATGGTCAAATCAGTGAAAGTGGTTTGCGAGACCGGTTTTGAAGATTATTTGAAGTGGTGGATAAAGCTTGTAGAAACAATTCAAACATTTTTTACAAACACGGTCAATACGGAAACCAGTCAAGCCGGTTTTATCCAGGAGAATAGGACAGAATGATGACCCATAAAATAAATCCAAACAAGAAATAACACTAGGAATTAGCATCATAAAAGCTTATCTGCTCTTGTTTTATCATTATCGTTATCATTTTTATCTCACACACTAAAGGCCTGTGTCGCTTCACTTTATCACCCAGCTCCAAGCTGGCAGAGCACTGTATCAGCATCGCACAGGTCATGCCTTCGACTCTCTGAGTCTGATTTTTTTCGGGCTTTCTCTTTGCAACTGTTGACGACGATCCAAAAACTTCAATTACGGAAACCACTTCTCTAAGTTACAGTCAAAGCCAGCCAAGCATTCCCGTTGTTCACGGACAAATGAATTCATTAATGGCAAATTGATTCAGTTCGTTGATTCAACAATCCATTCATGAAATGAATAATCCAAATTCAAATTGAGCTTCTATTTAATAATTAAATGTTGCTTGCTTTAATAAAAAGCAGCCCTTACTGTTAAAGAAAATTGCTATCGAGTGTTTCCAAAGCAGTCTATGCAATTCTGGATTTCGTATTATTATCACCAACCTCTCCGTTACGAATGGCCTTGTGATCGGTAAGAGTTCCAAACGTCAATGATGTTGTCATGACTGCACTTAGGTAGGCCATGACGATGATACCTATAAACATCCACACGACACCAAGTACACGCGCTAACAAGAATTTAGGCGCCTTGTCTCCATACCTGAAGAAAACAGAACGTCGGCTCTTTTTAACAATCCATCTATTTTCTAGACGTAGGTCAGGACTCAACACTGAATATTGCATTTCATTGACTTACCCAATTGTTGTCATAGTAACGAATGCCCACCAGACCCCTTCCAGAGATCCACGGCAGAATCCGGGAGGGAATTCCGCAACATTTGATTGGGAATCCTGCGGTAAATATATTAGTTTTAAGAAGAGTTCCCTTCTCAAAAGAGATTTTACAGTAACTGGTTTAAATTCTGGCAGTGCTCAGGGATTTGAGAAACACAGACCAGGAATGTTTGTTCTGTCGTTAAATTGTAATAACAGCAACAACTTTATTACCCCTTACAAACACAAAGATGAATTTTACAAATAATGACATTTTCAGGTTTTGTAATAAGAGAGTATAAAAGCAAGGGCCGATACAACGTAGAATGCATGGCTTTAAGTTTTGTGTACTATATTTTGGCTGGCCAGACCAGCCTTCTTCAGGTACAATGAGAATTTACATTGGAAGGGGTGTTTATGATTGCCAGTGTAAAATAAAATACTAGAAAAAAGGTCTACAAAAGATAAACTTATAACAAAAAATTAACTAATATGTTTCTTCGCGGATGTTAAGACCTTCAGGATCAATTGTTCTGCCTTTTGAAATTAAAAAAGCTTCTCTGGCCTTACGGATTGAGTCTCTGTTAGAAAATGTTTTAACAATGGGGATTAATTGCATGTCATTAGCAGTGTGGTTAGGAGTGTGGAGGAGAGGAAATGTCCCGAAGCTGTGGTAGGTTTAGATTTGGTGTTAGGGTTATCTATGGTACGGCGGTGTTCATTAAATTCGGTCTTTTAAACGTCGTTTAGTCTCTCCTATGTATTTTAAATTACAGCGGTTGCATTGAATCATGTAGATGAGGTTTTTAGTGTCACAGGTCAGGTTAGATTTAATATGGCGCGTTTCACCTGTAGAAGAGAAAGTATAGCTTGTGAGTCCATCTAAAATGTAGGGACAAGTAGCGCAATTTTTACCGCAACGGAAACAACCGGAAGGGAGTTGTGGGTGTGAATTAGAAGAATTAGAAGAAAGCTTAGCTGTGACTAGTAAGTCGCGGAGATTAGGGGAACGTCTGAAGGCAACAACAGGCAAATGCTGAAAAATGTTCTTGCAGCGGTTAGAAGATAGCAGTAAATTGTAATGTTTTTTGATGATGCTAGAGATGTGAGGAAGTGATGGATTAAAAGTCGTTATAAAAGGTATACGTTTCGGTTTGTTGACGTCTTTGGTTTGTAAAGTGAGTCTGCGGGGATGTCGGCGGTACGTTGTATTTGTTTAGTGATGAAATTGCGGCTGTAACAGCGTTTGAGAAGATATGTAGTAACTTGAGCAGCGTGAAATACGTCGTAAACGTAAAACGTAAACGTCGTAAAGAAAATACGTCGGAAACGGAGTGCTAGACTGAAAGGAATGGCTTTTTTAGTATATATGGGATGGCAAGAAGAATAGAGAAAGTGTTGGTGCTTGTCTGTAGGTTTAGTATAGAGGTCGGTACAGATATGACCGTCGTTGGTTGATGAGACA
>JAEMWC010001532.1:62500-102500 GCA_016490735.1 Pachyseris speciosa
GGAGTTTGAACCCGTTTTAATGCAAGGGACTAAGATCAGGCATTTGTGTACAATTTCAGGATCCAATCCCAAGAAAATGATGCCAAACCCTACTGATGAAAATCAACTTCAAATGGCAAGACGACCCCGAAACATGACTGATCTGCCCGAAGCACAACAAAATAACATTCCCGAGTACGGTCGCCACTGGCATCAAATTCGGACTCGTTTCAACCGCCAAAACCGTCTTTCGGACTAGTACAACAACCGCCTGTATTCCCTTCAGCCTCAGGACATTATACAACACCTTGACGAGATCTTTACTGACCAGGCCTGTGTCTTTTGGGTTTATACCACAGAACAACGAGTCTGGCGCACTATAATATTATCACGCCTCCCGCAACTACGAGCAAGTCTTTGAAGCGCTCTTTGAAATGGCAACGGCAACCAACCTCCAGCAAGTCCGACAAGCATTTGAAATCTCGAAGTATTGGAATGGGTGCGCCAACGACGCTCCAATTGGGTTGTTGATACAGTCACCCATATCACGTTCTTCATCACCAACATGAGTGGCCATCCCATAGGAAGATGTATCGATTTGCCTAGTTACCTGGCTGAAAACCTTTTCAAAAGACTTTGAGTGTATATTTCATTCCCAGACTTCCCTTAATAATACGGAAAAACTCACTCAGGATGAGAAACACATTCCCATTAGCGTCAGCGTCTGCTCCAATGTTCCAGACTACGACCAACCCAAGTGCTTTGTATCAACTAGTGACTCCAAACAACTCGTTTAAGAGATGATAGACTACCTAGTGGAAATCAGTCAAAAGAGCTCTGGCCTGTTGAAGGAAGAGTTTAACTTTCTTTTTGAATCCATTTACCGAAAACTGGAAGACCTAAAACAAAGGTCCAAAACGGCTGAACCTTCCAGTGACAATACAGTAGAAAACAGAACTCAAGAAGGTAACGATGATGAAAGGAAAGATCTCATGGACACAGATGACGAAAAAGAAGACATCGAGTCTGAAACCGAGGAAGATCGTGCGTTTCTTGATGACGAGGAAATTGAAGAGCAAGGAGCCTAATTTTATCCCCAACGCGAGGATTAGAGTGATGATGTTAAAGAAACATTTAAGAAATGTATATATTTTGTTGGCAAATCACTCGTTTTCCCGCCTTTTTGAGGATTTGCCGCTTTTCCTCCGAGCGGCCATCTTGGTTTTGTGATGTTTTCAGCTTGACGATAAATAGTTTATTCGACGACTTATTCCTGCGTATTCGACTGTTCCGCTATCGAGAACAAATTGTGGTCATCGAGCCGGATTCAAGATTAGATACAGCCAGGAAAACCGTGAATGAAAATCGAATTTGGAGACAAGACGAGAACAATAGCGACTAACCAAGATTCGCCGAAGGAAAACCATGACCCGAAAGAAAAGACAACAACGCTGGGAAGTGGTGTTACGGAGTCAGAGGCTCAAAAGGATCAAGAAAACGATCCAGAAAGAAGAATTACCATGAGTACAAAGATTTTAAACTTACGAAACAATAAGAAATCAGCCAAGACAAGGCTCACTAAGGCTAAGAATCAACTTAATAAGAATATCAACTTAGTAAGAATGCTGTTCGGAGAGCAATAAACAAAGTCAGTGGAGAGCTTAAAATTATTAAGAGGATCATCAGTGAGTTAAAAGAAACATATACTGTCAGCGTAGAAAATGAAAACAGCGACACAGTTATTGAAGCCTTTAGATAGAGCACTAGATGAGATCGCAGCTGCAGCCGATTCATGCGTAAAGACCGCGGAAAACCATTTAATGGAAAGGCTTGCCGCTGGAGAAGCAGAATCTGTCTTGCTTTCAGCTCTTTCTCAGACTAGTGATCATACTTCAGTAGTATCGGAATAACCTTCCGTAGATGAACAAAAGCGTAAGGAGGCCAAGGAGGCTGATGAACGATTTTCCAAGATGGAAGAAGAACAATGACAGAAGGAGGAAGAGCTACAAATACTGGCTGCCGAATTTCAATTGACCAAACAATGACCTAAGAGGCAAGAGAAGTATTAACACTGAACATCCTGAGAGCAGAGGAAGCTGAACGGATGACGATGGTGAACGGTAATTTCTCTCACACTTCCCTGTCATCCGACAAGACAGAACCACGGGTTGTCTTCGACGCAGCAATGAAAGATGGGGGAAAACGTTTGAACGATGCAATCCTTCCTGGCCCTAAACTTCAGTGCGAACTGACTGATGTCCTGACCCGTTTCCGACGAGCCCCAGTAGCCTTGTCTGCTGACATTTCCGAGATGTTCCCGCAAGTTTCCCTTCGTGATGAAGACAGAAAATACCACCGGTTTTTGTGGCGCAACTTTCACACCACTCGTGAGCCAAACGTTTACGAGTTTCAGCGGCTACTTTTTGGTAATACAGCATCGCCGTTCTGTTCCCAACATGTTCTCCATACCCATGCTCAGAAGCATGCCGCCGACTTTCCGAATGCCGCAGAGACTGTTGACAAGTCCATGGACGTAGACGACGAGTTAGATTTATGTGAATCGGGGGAAGATGGACAGCGTTTGCGCTGCCAGTTATCAGAGCTGTTATCCCAAGCAGGATTCTAATGTCTTCAAATTCAGGAGAAGGAGTCACCGAAAATCAAGACACAAGGGGTCACCTGGGAACCCGAGACTGACGTCTTTACCTTTCAAGTCCAACCACCAGACGTTGGTAAAACACCCACCAAGAGGTACGTGTTGAGCGCCATAGCCACCTTGTTCGACCCCCTTCAATTCCTCTCACCGTTCACCGGCACAGCAAGAACCCTGTTGCAGGACCTATGGATAGCTGGAGTAGATTGGGATGATGCTCTACCTGAGGACCTGGTCATCAAATGGGAAAAGTGGGTGTCGGAACTTCCCTATTTCACGAACATCGCCATCCCTCGATGTTTACGTTTATCAAATCCAGAGAACGCCCAATTACACGTTTTTTCAGATGCCTCAAAGGAGGCCTATGCATCAGTCGCCTATCTGGTTTGCCGGTATGTAGACAACGCAAGGTCATCACGTCTCATCGCATCAAAAACGATAACTATTCCACGGCTGGAACTCATGGGGGCTGTTCTGTCAACTCGACTCGCTAGAGTGTTAGCAGGACATTGGTCTTTGACCAGACAGTATTCTGGACTGACTCTGAGAACCTATGGTATTGGGTTCACAACCAGAGCCGTGAGCTCAAACCTTTTGTTGCCAACCGAGAACGACTAATCCTGAGCAGTGGCGCATTTATGAACGCATCAGTGTCAAGGGAGTACGCTATTTGCAAATGTATCGCTCGCGTCACAAGGCATGTGAAGAGGCATAGGTACCGTTTCGCCTTAGTCTTTCCGCGCCCTTGTTTTGTCAGATAAGGCCCTGCATAGTCAATTCCAACTCATTCGAACGCTCGAAAAAAGAATGTCACTCTTGACTTTGGTAAGGGAGCCATTATTTGACCTGTTGTCTTCACAGCCTCAGCGTCAGCTTGTGCTCGTTTTATCCAGAGGACCTCCGCCTTGGTCAACTCATAAAGTGTTAAACTCTAGGACATTTTCCTAAATGCTTTCGCCCGGATGACAGCGAGGAGGGGGACGCCAATCTACGTCATTACAGACAACGGAGCCAACTTCGTAGGAGCGAAACGGGAATTAAGAAAGCTCGTTGAAGCCTTCGATCAAGACAAGATAGCTCGTGACACCGCAGTCTATGGCCGTATCGACTGGAAACTCAAACCTCCCCATGCTCCCCACTTTGAAGGCGTGTTTAAAAGCCATCCAAGCTATTCTTGGAAACGCAGATGTCACAAACGAAGAGCTGCACACAGCTATTACTGGAGCGGAACGCTTAATAAATTCCAGAACTATAACGTACGTTAGCGCTGATCACAACGACATGTGCTCACTAACTCCGAATCACTTCCTTGTTGGACAGGTCGGTGGTGTATTTTCTTCTGAAGCACTTTCAGAGGAGGCTTACAACCCAAGGAAGCGTTGGCGACGTGTTCAACAGTTGTTGAGTCAATTTTGGAAACGATGGAGAAGGGAATTTCTCCTCAGTGTAAATGGTCGGAAAAAGTGGTTCCATCCAACTGAAGCTGGGTGATGTAGTACTAGTAGTTGAGCTCCCAGACGATGGATAAAATCGCAGTGAACACTAGAAGTTGATCTAGTTTTAGAGAAGACACTTTTATAATGCTAGCTTTATTTACGTGACAGGGGACTGTTTTTATATCCCCTGAGTTCTTTCTTTATCGTTTAGCGATCGCCTTTGGGAGGGGGATGTTAAAGAAGCATTTAAAAAATGTATATATTTTGTTGGCAAATCATTCGTTTTCCGCCTTTTTGTGGATTTACCGCTGAGGATCGCGGGCGTCGGTGTACTTTTTTCCTCCGAGCGGCCATCTTGGTTTTGTAATGTTTTCAGCTTGGCAATAAATAGTTTATTCGACGACATATTCCTGTTTATTCGACTGTTCAGCTTTCGAGAACAGATGATGATCATGAGTATGTGGAGGACAAGCCAGAAGACAATTGCCCAGAATCTAAGAAGACAAAAGAACACCCCTTGAAGAAACTGAGAGACCGACTCGAGGAATACTTGAAAGGGCCTTCCTGTCCTGGGCTTCAATTCTGGAAAATATGACCTTAACGCAGTCAAACAATTTCTCTTCCCAGTTCTGGTCCAAACTGAGGGCGTTCAATTTGCCACCAAGTGTTATTACAATTTTATGGGCTAAAAGACAACACATCTCCATTTCCTCGGTCTCACCAGCTTTCTGGCTCCTGGTTTTAGTAACAACAAATTGCTAAAGGCCTACGAGTGTCCTCAAACCAAGGGGTTCTTCGCGTACAAATGGATGGATTCTCTGGACAAGTTACAGCACTCTTCCCTTCCACCTCATACAGTGTTTTATTCTTCCCTCACAGAGTCCAATATTTCTGATGAAGACTATCAGTACTGCCAACAAGAATGGTCCGACAACAACATTGAGACTTTTCGAGTCTTTCTCATCTGGTAATAGTTAATAATAACTTAGAACTTATATAGCGCATTTTCCATGTGTATATGATCAAATGCGCTTTACAAGAAGATGAAATTGGAGTTTGGAAATCTGGTACAACAACCTACATGTCCAACCTTTCGGCGATGCTCTTGAAAAGATGTGCGCCTCTTGGAAAGACAAAGGCATGTTGAGACAAGTCATTTCCATCCCTGGTGTCACTCTAACATACCTCTTGACCACCCTGGAATCTGGCATTTTCGTCGCCTTGACTGATGAGAAAAAGAAAGACTGCACTACCTCCTTAAGAAAACTATTGTGGGTGGACCTAGCTAACATCATCGTCCACCGATACCAAGAAGCGGGAAAGACCAAGATCAGAGAAAAAGAGATGCTAAATCGGGGAAAGAAGCAAGAATGTGCCAAAAGATCGTGGGATACGATGTCAATGCGCTGTATTTATGGACCATCATGCCAGATATACCTAATGGATCGTTAACGAGACGTACAGGAAAAACGAGATTCAAGAGAGAAAGTTACTCCAAAATGGCAACAGAGTGCATGGAATGAAAAACGCACAAATAAGGCATAAGGTAAAACGGGTTCGGGAGAGGCTACTTCCAGTCAATGGTTTTCTTTTCTTTTTCTTTAAACAGTCTTTCAGTTCCACGGTTTCTGGTGGCATGCGCATAACTGTAATCTTAACAAAGGAAAAGAATCATGAACGAGTTACTGGAGGAAACCAAAGCTACCTCCAAGTACATACGTGATCGGGGCTACCGTCTCATGGAAATATGGGAATGCCAGTAGAGACAACTCAAGAAAATCAACTCGCGATTACAGCAATTCCTGAACACCAAATTTCACCGTCCACTTGATCATCACAAGCATCTCACACAAGATCATATCCTAAACGCCATCAAAACCGAGTCCCTCTTTGGAGTAATCGACCGTAGTGATTTCCAGTACTGCGAGATGGACACAGATAGCGCCTTTATCGCCATTGCGGTTCCACCAGTACAGAGTTTAGTGAAGCCACAACTGAAAGGGAAATTTCAACAAGACGAGTGTAACTGCAAGGCCCATGATAAGAGAACGCCCGGTCCTTTTAAAGAAGTCAGGGGAGGGAATCATCGGTTTGAGCAGCAAGACGTATTATTGCTTTAGTTCTTGTGATAAGTTTAGCTGTAAAGGTGTCAATAAGAAAAAAACGAATGAAATCAGCAAAGAAAAATATCGTCATGTTCTGCTCACCAAACAGAGTAGTGCGGGATTAAACGAAGGATTTCGTGTTGTGAATAATAGTATGTATACTTATGAACAAGTTCGAGATGGTTGTTCCTACTTTTACCCACGGAGATAAGTGTCAGAGGATGGAGTTGTCACCATTCCACTCGATATTTGAGATTTGAGTACATAGCTCTCTAACTTGTGATCATTGTTTTTGTCAAAGAATTTGTACACAGTCTGTAAATAAAATAAGTTGGCTTGATTGAAACATCGCTTGATTTCTGACTCAAAGCGCGATCTAAGGGAAAACAAAACACTAAATCAAAGGGCTCTCTGAGCCAAGTCGTGAATGTGGTGTTAGAGTAACTAGAGGTTCGTGATGGTGGATAGGCAAGAATTGGCCAAAATCTTGACTGTGTAGCTTAGGTCCTGTTCACATGGAGGTGGGGAACCCCGGGAAGGTGAGGTACTCCACCTACCCGTGGTCAAAAAAAGCTGGCCTTCACATTGAACCCTGAAGCGCTGGGGTGAGGTTTAAAATGCTATCGCGTGGTCACTAAGAACGTATATCAACAAAGAATTCAGAGACAATTGCCCGGATGAACATCACCCTACAACACCTCAAGCATTCACATGGAGAAAACTCACCCCAGCTAAGCGGGTTACCCGCCCTGGCTGACCGGGCAACCCGCTCCGGTGAGGTACCCCACTTCACATGTGAACGCGATCAAGAAATAATGAGAGATTGTATGGAGAGATTGGTACCCCACCAAGGTGGGGAACCTCACCTTCCCGGGGTCCCCACCTCCACTGACGTTGGGAGCAGGTCAATTCTGGGTTCATATGTTCCCGTGAAAGAAATGAGTGTGAATGAAATATGAAATGAATCATATATGAACTGCGGAAATGAAATCAAATGAAGAATGATCCTCGCAGTTGTAAACGCAATTTATGCAATTGCGAAAAGAAGCCTGAAAAAATTCATTCACACTCATTTCTTTCACGGGAACGTATGAACCCAGAATTGACCTGCTCCCAACGTTAGTGGCCTCATAGCTCAGTTGGTTAGAGCATCGCACCGGTAATCGCGAGGTCACGGGTTCAAACCCCGTTGAAGTCCTGAATTTTTTTCAGGCTTCTTTTCGCAATTGCATAAATTGCGTTCACAACTGCGTTCACAATCATTCTTCATTTGAAAATACACTTCGTGGCAATCAAAAGTTGCCTTCCCCTCCCTACAAAAGAAAATTGAAAGTAAAAGAAATTAAACATTTGCAGTGAAATTTAATCCTGATGCCAGATGGGCGAGTTTGTTGCCGCGGATCGAGTGATTACAAAATACCGTGAATTAAGACAATAATCTTTCCTAAATGCGTGAAAAACAATCAAGCTAGTGAATTTAGAGTCACCTTAGAGCAATTTATTGACTACATGAACAAATTTCGCTAAATACAATGAATCGGTCAATTAAAGATAAGGCATTGTAAAAATTCAAATTCAAACCTGTTTTTGTTTTCGCAAGGTGGAAAAAGCGCTGAAATATTTCAGAGAAAGTCAACAATTCTTGTGATGATTCGCGGTGATTCGAAACGAACCAAAACCCAGCAAAACCACAATCTGTCCTCTAAGAGTGACTTCTTCGCTATGAACCAACTTATTTCCACTATTTAAGCCGTCGAGTGTTCCTTAGAAATTATTCTTTCGATTTATAAATTTACTGTTTCATAAAGCTATGTTTTCCTTTTGAGAACGGCACACTGCAAGACCTGCAATCATGAACTGATTCCCAGTGAAGTATGTGCACGGCGGCCATTTTCCATGTGCTAAAATGGCCAGGTTACTCATGGAGTTTACATCAAAATGCACATTGGCCCGGTTTCATTCCCTCCTTCGTAACTTCGTTGCTTTTGCACCTTGTTACCCCGTTACATACATACATACATACACACACACACACACACACACACACACACACACACACACACACACACACACACACACACACACACACACACACACACACACACACATACATACATACATACATACATACATACACTTGATTGAGCAGCCCTAAAAAGGGTTTTGCAGCATCAATATAAAATAATTTCTTGGTCAAAAACGATTTCTTGAAACAGAAGCAAACGAATATTATCGTTAAAAGCCGACGTTTCGGCGTCATCATGACACCATTCTCAAGGCAAAATGAATAAATAATGCGAAGATTTGATTTCTATAGTCTCTACAAATTAACATAATAACAATGGGTCACAAGTTCTTCAAGTGAATACCTTTGCGCGAATCGAGTCCGTTTGCGCGTTTAGGGATGGTTTGAGTTTTCTTATAAAAAGGTTCTCCTTAATTAGGCAATCAAATTTGTTAGAACCTCTAGTAAGCACGTGAAATTGTTCTGAAAGAAAAGATGGTACGTTTGAGTTATGTTCGCTAAAATAATGTTTATAAATTGACGACGATTTTTGTTTGTGTCCTTCAACGCGTTCGTGGAGGTGGCCGCGAGTGTAACCAACATATCCTGCATCGCACAGGTTACATTGAAATTTATAAACTTAACATTGTTGGTTAACAATGGCTGGCTTGACTTCTCGAAATTTAAGGTCTTCGTTAAGTTTTCTGCTGATGAACACAGCCTGAATTGTGGTCTTGATTTTTGAGCTGAGGGCTGTGAGACGTTTTTGCTATTGTCGCTGCAGATGGATGCTAGATGCTATTGTCGCTGCAGATGGTTTTATTCCAAAATTTCGGATCATAGACTTAGCCAAAGAGTAGAAACCTTTACAGTAAAACTGTGAAATCATAGACTTAGCCGAAGAGTAGAAACCTTTACTGTAAAACTGTGAAATCATATGCAACAAATAATACCAAAAAAAAAACGGTTCGTTGATTTCATTTTGAAATAATTTTATTTTAAAAATATGAATTGTAAGACTAACTTTATGTGTATGTCTTTCTCTTGTGTAGCATACAAGCTGAGAAAACGTCATGTATAGGTGGTATGTATAGGTGTATTAGAACGCAAAATAGTTGAGGGTCCGGTACAAAAACTATTTTGGAGTACATTTTGGGCGTGTGCATGACAGTATAACATTTGCTCGTGGTGAGGAGGGGGTATAATATTGTAAGCTCGGTTTTAGAACAAAATCACCTGTTGCCCTCCCTCCCTTTTCCAGCGATAAGACTGGTCACTTCCCGGTGGGGTACTTGACCCATGTTTGGGTATAGGGGTGCCGCTGGAGGCTTGGAAAGAAAATATTCTTTGCAATTTACAAATTCCATACCAGTTTCAAATTTCAAACCTCCATAGGGTCAAGAAAAAAATTGCTGTGATCAGGTTTTGCCATCTTTTCCAGCAATACCGTTGATACGCATGAAGAACAAGGAAAAAATCAATCAGGTATGACAATGCATTTCTCCAGCAAAGTAATAGCATAGAAATGGTTGAAAACAACATGTCAGCTCCAAAATAGTGCAAGAATGAAATGAAAATCTTACCTGGCAAATGAGCAGTCTGAACAAATCTTTTTTTTAACTGAATCCTTTATTCAGAGAGTAAACATTACAGAAACCTCCTGTGCTCAATTTTTATCAGCAACCTCAAACAAGCAGCCAAACAGCAAGAATCTGACCCGTTGCATCCTGGGAAATTCCACTTATTTTTGAGCGGGAAAGGCTCCTCCCAAACAATGAACTATTTCTGACCAAGTCTGTCGAGGCTTCAATCCTGCATCAACAGTTGTCCAAGCACCTTCAACTTTCAATGAAACTTCCACAAGTGAAGACTGAAGACTGAAGACTGGTGAGAAAAGGCTTATTTGCTTTTAGGCCCCTTGTCCATAAAGAACCAACTGTCAGCAGCTTGAAATGAGCGTTTGAACAAAGTTTCTTGCATTCACAGTGCCAATAAGCAGTTCTTTTAAACTGGCAAGGTTTAAGCCGTCTCAGCCCTTGATGATGAGTTACGGCACCAGCAAATGATTCAAAACACAGTAATTTAGGGCAATTTTGATACATTCCCAACGTGAAGTCTGCAAATGATTCGGCCGACCAGAAAGTGAATTCAAATGAGCCGAGTATAGCCATGTAACCAACTGTCATGTGAAAAGATACATGCATAACGTACCCAGTCCTCGATCAAAATCTCTGGAGAAATAAGAGTTTTAGTAAGTCGTTCTGGTCGCGCTAATTGTGAACTATCATCATTGCAGTATCTGTTCACGTTTTAAGTGAATCGAGAAAAGCCGTCAAATGACGAAAAAAATCAAATGATAAATTGAGTCTGGAAAGCGACGGCGTGGAAGACCGGCCAATGGCGTTCCCTAGTGTTGCTGGTGGCAGAGATAGCAGATCAGTTTTGTGTGCATCTAGAAGTCGTGTGTGGCTCTCGAAAATAATTTATCACATGTAGAAATTCTTAAAAGGAACACAGACCCCGATTTTGCACGATCTGCTTTCGCTGGAGATTTCAACGTTGCAAAAGTTAGATATCTCTGCTTTTGCGATAACATTCAGAGTATCTTGCAGTATAAAACAATATCCTTGCATACATTTATGTCTGGACACGACTCTCTTGTTCGAGGTTTTCTTTTGCAAGGAACCATATAATGAATATTGTAAACATGAATGGAAATTGCCGTCATTTTTCGTCCGAAAAATATTATTTCTATTTGTTTCTTTGACTGTATAAAACGTCTGTGGATTGAATCTAAAGGGAACGAAGGCGGTGCGATGAGTCCATGACTTTTCGAAGAAATCGTTGGAAAAATACTCGAAACTGTCGATTCCAGCAGCTGATATTTAACCATTTTCCATCGAAATCGCACGGAATACCGACTGATACTTATAAAATCAGGGGATATTCCGCAATATTGAGCAGGATAATTGTTTTATTATTCAACACACCGATAACAAAGCACAGTTTACTGAGTTTATTTCAGAAAAATGGAAAAACCGCCATTTTTCTCCCCAACGAAAGAAATTACGTATATCGCAGGGTACCTGCCGAGGGCGCGCGACGTATACCGATTGCAACATTAAACCTCATTCGTATTCTCCGTAATGAGCTGAAACTAGCGTGCACACGAGGCTTCAACGGGGGAATCTTTTCATATGTAAATTTCACGGGTACATTTCCCGTGTGAGTTATAACGTCGCTTGCGATTGCTTTACAAACAATGAGTTTCAATTGACGTTCTTCATGGTGTGCACATAGGCGATACCGTGAACCGTGATACCTTCCTTTTTAACGATTTTTCATATGTAAATGTATTCCCCCTTTAGAGTTTCTACTTACTGCTAGAACCAGTTCAATGCTTAGAAAATTGCAAAAATATAAGCATTCTAAGACATCAAAAAAACCTTCCATTGCTACGATTAGGTAGTTATATACGTCCCTCCAAAACCAGTCGTGTTTATATAATTATTTCGTCTGCTAATTAGACAGGAAGTATTTTCATATTTACTTAAAAATATATAGGAACACTCTATTTTAATATTTGAGGAAATACAGACCAGTGTGTGAAGGAAATACAGTAATAACAAAGGGATGCATCATTCGTTTTCAATTATCGACAGTCAGTCGGTGTCAAAATAATTGTTAATTTAGAATTCCTGACAGACATTCCTGGTGATCAGCTTTCTCATGTAAAACGGAAAACGCTAATAATATCATTATCATTTGAAAAGTACAACTCCTCGGTAGGGATGTTTTTGCTAAGTAACAATAGGGAAGAAAGTAGGGAAGTAGACTCCTCATTCAGTTGTTTCAGAATATATTAGCGGCCAATTTCCAATACTTACTGTAAACAGAACTAAAACTGCATAAATTGTCGGGCATCTTTTCTTTTCGAGAAGGCAATTAACTATTATGATAATTTATCTTCAACAATGACGTATTACCACTTTAACAACTATTGGGTTCTATTAATTTAATTTTTGTGGGTTTTTCTCCTACGGTTAATCTTTTGTCTTCATTACTGGCCTTGGACCTGACATCATGCGCTTCGGACAAAGCGATTCCATGTCAATACGCTCCCGGCGTTAAAGGTGGCGACTTTAATTTAAAATACATTTGTTCGCAAGCTGTCAGGGGTTTTTTAGGATCTAACGAGTTGTTTGCATACTATTTTTCCAGTTGATAGCTAAGATAAGCATTATAATAATTCTGTTTTTTCTTCCCACTTATTTTCTTCATTCCGCTATTATCGGAGGGTATTTGTAAAAAAGTCAGGGTAGAGACTAATTTTCAAAAGAAGTTTTAAGTTCACCTTAATGAAAACGCAAAACTTTGTTTGAGTGCAAACAGTTTCGTCGATTTTTGGCGTTAATCCGAGAAAATAAATAAAAGTAAGGTTCATTTTGCAGGTGGAAAGATTTTGACAGCAAAGGAGAAGTGAAAACGATTCTGAAGGCTGAGTTTTGTTTTAAGAGCCACTATAGTTGGGTCTTGCAATCTTATCTATTCCCGTATTCGTATATTTTGACTAAAATTTTATTTTTTTCCTTGTCGTGTCGCTCAGCTTGTTTCTTTGTACTTAGAAGTTGTAAAGTTCTTCTTTTTTAAAGCATTAACCAAAGACATAATACTCACCAATGCCCAAACCAGAATTCCAAATATTGCACTCAAAAGTGCAGCCAGCACTAGCACCGTCCACGTCTGAAGAAACTCCCGCAGAACATTCGATTTTGCCTCCTCATCAAGCTGCTTTCCATTCTTTATTACTGCAATGCCGGGAGATCGTATTAATCCGAGCCACTGAATACGGCTTGGATCGTTTGCTAAAAGAACAGGGAAGACGATATCGAAATCTTTATCTTTCATGCATCTAGTTAGTTCCGAAACGTTGGTGGCTTGGTGCGTGTAGTTCAACCATGATCTACGGTCTTCACAACATTCGCTGAATAAATCATTGATTGCGTCGTGGAAAATTCCTGTCATCTGTCCGGTGCTCTGGTTTTTCATGATGTAAGGTGGACTGTGAAGCCAACAGACCGAAAGGTTTCCAAAGTTGCACGGCTTTCTTTGAGTTGAAGGCGTAGTTGAAGGAATGTGGTAGCTAGACGAAGTCGGGTTAATGGACTTATTAGCAGGAACAGAACTTGTGTGGTAAGCCAAGGAGGGTGTTGATGATGGCTGAGCATCGATTTCAACAAAGAGCAAAATCAAACAAGCGCCAACATGCCCTCTCATTGTCATTTTGGAATGTGTTTTGGCCGAAAAGACTGGATAAACGCTATTACCAAGGATACTGTATTGCTTTCTTTAGCCTTGACACGAGCCGACTTCCTCCAAGGAAAAGAATATGCATAATAGACTATCATGACACTGTTTATCGGAAATTTGATGTCAACAGTTTCTTATTGGTCCAGTTATTTTGACTGTACTTAGACTTTTATGTAATTAATATTTACACCAATACGGAAAACAGCTTTGCAGCTGCCTACTTTTCTTCTTTTCATTATTCATATCTTTTTTTTCTAAATTTTACTGCATGTTTATTTATGAACACAAACATAACTGACAAGACAAGTGACCCTTTATTCTTGCATTTAGGTAATATTTTGTCCTTTGCACAACTGAATTCGTTGAACTTTCAAGCTGTCCCCTTATGGTATATGAACTAGGGTTGTTTGCGAGCGGTCTAACCTTAAGTCATCTATTAAATTCACATGTGCTGCTCTTAATACCAATTTTTGTTATTAAAATGTCAGTGAGTACTAAGCTTTTCTAAAACTTTCTTCAGCTTTCAGAAGACTTATCTTCTCATTTGTGCTACCACGTCATGATAATTACAACATACGGCCCAACTGCTATTTAACTCACATCACGGAACTTTTCCTCGGGATATTTCTTGACTTATCAGTGAATATGAACATACGGGTTTCTTAAAACCCAACCAAACGTTTTTTGCCTCGGATAAGCCAAACTGGTTCAGCTTCCGCTTTCATGCAACCATGACGTCTCGCACGAAGGATATAGTTTCCTGTCATCACAGGAATATTTTTTCAAAAATATTTTTTCAAAAAATGAGTATATTGTGCTGTTGAGAAATTGTGAAGTTGTTTTACCTTACCAAGACAAACAAATTTCTCCACCTATAGATATAATAGTGTTACCTACGGAAGCACTGTACTGTACGGCCTTGTTATGGGTAAAATTACCTTCATAGTAGCGGAGCTCCGGTGGCCCGAAGGGCCGCCAAGCGGAGCACCATGGTTTGAGAAAATTTGGTTTTGGTCACCGTACGTACGTAAGTCCGTCCGTTCGTCCGCCCTTCCATGTATGCAATGTGAAATGTCGACCATACTGCAACTGACAGGCTATTTACAGCGTACATCTTTGATATTGGACATCCATATTATGGCCAATTGACAGCTGTCAAAACAAGGTATCCGTTGACCAGTATTGCGTGACCATATCGCGGGCTCAAGTTAAGACTTTATCGAGGTCAGCTATTTTTTGAAGTTGACCGCTGACCAGGTACTATTTTTCGATTGTATCGCAGGCTCAAACCAGGTAGGGGACCCTCAAACCAAAACGAGGCTTAATTTTTCGCGCGCTTTCTGCGGCTCGAGATTTCACATTCAGTTGGTTTCTTCATTTTGAGCAAAACAACTTCATCTTCTTCGAAGTTCAGTTTCTGTCTTTTAATTCGCGTAAAAGGCATAGAAATCATGAACTACTGAAAAGATACTCCGGAGGGTGAATTTTTAATTGATAAAAATGGAACAGCAGAAGGTTTTTGTCAGGAATTTCATCAATTTTGGATCCACTTGTATGCGACCGGATTGTGTAGTTGAAAAAAAAATAATTTAACGCTTCAAGGGCTTGTTCACTTTACTGCTGCATCTTGCAGCTCACCATGAAAGCTCACTTAACAACTCACCGGCATTGATGGGAGGAACGAGTAGCGAAAACTTGGTGGAAGAAGTTCTTTCTTTGGACAAACCGTCTGCTATTTTTGTAGATGCGTGTTCTTACTATAGTGGATCGATGCGTATTTTCAAATGGTACAAAGTTCGACAACACAGGTAACTTAAATAAATTGAAGCTTAGCATTTGGTTTAATCGTTGTTGCTTTTGTTCAGGAATGAAACTTGTATTTTTGTCTCGACTGGGCACAAAGAAGTAGCTAGTCAAATTGTTTGTTTATTGTTTGGCAAGCGAACGAGTGGTTTTCCTCCGCAAGGCTGACTGTACATGTTTTTCGACGTCTGTGTTTCTTCTGTTTAAGAACTGAAAGAAACGTTTGCACTTATATTATTAACACGTAATCGCAATGAGTCCTCGTAAAATTAAGGATTAGTATCACTTATGTTCTGCGCTACGAGGGCAATTTTAGCAACTTTCTGAAAAACTGGCACAAGTAATATTAATCCTTAATTTTACTCGCCCTCATGCGATTACCTATCCCAACTATTTGGATTGTTTTCCTTTTTCTCTTTTCTGCGACATTTAAGCTTATGTCTAAGCTTAACTTACTACGAAATATGTAAACATTTTCATCCATTATCGTGTTTGTCAAGCATAACGTCAAGCATAACTTTTGATGGCTAAACGCAAAGCAATGTTTGACCAAACACAGGACCAAGTGAGTCCAAAAAATGATTTTTACGTATTATTGCTGAAATTTTCGACGATACGCGGCTCATTTGGTTGCTTTTTACTGTTACTGCACGATTTGTTCCTTTGGGGTGGCTAAACGATAAAATATTTGTTCGTAATACGAAATTTTGGATGAACATGTTTGATCAAACATGGAAATCCATTTATTGCACTATTGTGAGAGGTGTCTAATCGTCAAACATGCTCGTCTAACGATGCTGGATGAAAATATTTGATCGTTCTTTGATTGCTGAATTTGTTTCCGAACCAACACACGCGTCGACTGTATTGTTTTCTTGTGATGTTTTTAGGTTTTGAACGGCGGTCAATTACTGTTCACTGCTCTAAACATAAAATATTGTCGCAAGGAAAGCCATGCGGTGTTACTCAATACCAGTAAAAAAAATAATAATCGTGGAGCTCCGCTTTTAGGCTTGGCTAAATCTATATATTAGATCTGTAAAAACTCTAGATATTTTTAAAAACAAGATTCGCCAATATGATATAAGCTCAATGATGGACTATGGTACACGGGCTTCTCCCTCTGCTCATCATAATTACTTTTTTGTATAGGTAATCACATGATTTCGAGTGCAATTTGAATAAATCAGCACGAGTAAATTTTTTCATACTCTAACAATTTATTAATCACGCGCAGTCAAAACAACAGTTTTGTCAATGTTTTGGTAAAAACCGGCTGAAAAGTTGTAGGCTATAGCTATAAGGCTGCTTTGTTCTTCAAGTGTCTAACAAATGCTGTATAATCATTACCTTCAGTATTTCTGGTTCATAGTCTTCGTCTTGTTTGCTGTTGTTTTCTCGGCGTAAAATGGCTTGAGCAAAGTGTTATTTAAGTTCAACGGCCTCATAACTTTCGATTTTCCCTTCTGTAAACATCACTTTCTCCAAACAGATAGCCGAAAAGTAATGCTTTTCGCACCGAGCTCGTTTTTAGGGCTGTTTTCAGTTCCTCTGCGAAAGGAAACCAGCTCAAAACGTCGGCCATTTTTTTATGTTTTCACAATTTTCAACGCGGCTCAAACCGTTACCGAGAACTTGTTGCTATAGAAACAGCCATGATTTGATTAGCTAATTCAGATTTCTATTGTTTGCAAACCATTTAAAATACATATGTAATTGCATTGTGTTACAACTCTGCACTCGTGTTACACGTTTTTGCACTGTCTCACCAAAACTGCACTGCTTTGCCAATCAGAATTGAGTAATTTTTCCGTGCATATAATTACAGTGGTTATCATCAATTAATATACTATGAGATTGGCTATGTAAATCATATTATAAATATTATAAATAAGTAAATCATGTTATAAATCATGTTATTAGCTAGGTCTGACTATAGCTCTGTATTTAATATTATTATTTGATATGTTACACATTATTAAGTTTTAATTTATCTTGTAGTTTTTACTTTATTTTGTGTTCCCCAAATTACTATGGGATTTCTCCCGAGGCTAAGTGGCATTGGCATGTACATAAAGTTTCTATTACTATTACCTTTTGGCCATGTTGTTCAGTGCGAGAACAAGCAATTAAAGGTACGGTTCGTGTTGCTTTGGCTATGCTGGGATAGTGAATAAAAGATACTGGCATCAAAGCAACCTAAAGTCTGGATCATTTCAAGGCACACCCTACCCTATGATTCATCAATTTTCACTTCCCACACCCCCCTCCCCATGAGATTGGTGAGACCAAGGATAAAACAGTAAAACATAGGAACATATCGCGTGCAAAACGGTGAACTATTCTCGTGATGGATTAAGAACTTCAGCAGTTTAAGAACTTTTTAAAGTTTCATTGGCCTTTAAACAGGAAATACGTGATACTACTATTACCACCACTACCACCACCATCACCACTTCTACTACTAGCACCACTACTACTACTACTACGACGACGACGACGACGACGACGACGACGACTACTAGTACTACTACTACTACTACTACTACTACTACTACTACTACTACCACTACCACTACCACTACCACTACTACTAATATTATTCCATTGGTACCCCTTACGTGTAGTACAATATTGACAGCATGCAACACTACTTCATGACCTAAAGCACGTTTTTTACGTAACAGAAACAAATTTCAGAAACTAAGCTATATAAAACCTAAAATATAAGATTTTCATATATTCATTCTCATGTATATAAAACCTAAAAGTAGTTAAAATATGATACAATATGTACCATTTCCCCATAAACGAAAAGAGGGATGAGGAAATAATAAATGTAGTAGTGTAGTACTACAATGTAGTAGACAAGAAACGTATTGAAAATGTTAAATTACGTAACAATTATCTTCCATTTGTTATAACATTTTTGGTGTTTATATTTTTCATTTTCATACTTTACATTAATCTTTTGTTTTGAAGCCGTCTAATTTGGATGGACGTTTTTCCTCCGGCATTTCCCCAGATAGAACCTCACTACTGACAAACATGTCCACTATACACAAACGGATTCCAGTCGTCAAAGTGTTTTCACCAATCGGACCTTGATAAAAGTATGATTGGTACCAATGGACTACGTAGCCCACGGGTGAAATTCATTTCATTAAGGGGATTTGGAATAATTTCGCGTTTCAATGGGCTGGGTTGGGGACGATTCCACTGGTTCATTGGTTCCAATGGTACGAGTGGTACCGATGGACTAAGCAGGTTACCATTGGCATTGCATTGGTGAAATGCATCTCATTAGTTAGAATATTTTCGCGTTACATCAGTCTGGATCGGAGTCGATTCCACTGGTCTATTGGTACCAATGGTACCACGCGCATAAGGCAAATCGTGAACGACATGAATATACCTCGTTAAAAACGTATTCCATTGGTACCAGCCGTACTAGTGGCACCAAGGGACAAGTGGAATCCACCCCTACCTAGCCTGACCAAGCCAAAATACGTATTCTAAGTCCTCTTGAAGAGATGCATTTTACCAATGGAATACCAATGGACCACAAACGTAGCCACTGGTACCAATCGTACCACTGGCACCAATAGACCAGTGGAATCGACCCCGAACCAGCCTGATGTAACGCACAAGTCCCCTTAATGAGATGTGTTTCACCAATGGACTGCCAATGGACAATCTACTTTGTCCATTGGTACCAATCGTACCATTAGAGGCAATGCACGGCTACCTCGCGAGAACTAGCGAACAAAATTTAGCTGGGAGAGAGAGGCCCCCTCCCAGTCCCCGCTCTATTTTCTTCCTCGTTCTTCGCTCTTTGTTTCGTGTTTCGCTCTTCGTTGATCCCAAAATCTGAGAACCTGGAACAGGTTAGTCAAGCTTAATCGAAGATGTTCCTGTATTAGGTGTGAGTCAAAATATTCTATTTGTATCCAAAATTGCCTGAAGTAAGCATAATAAAACAAACTGTGACACAGCGTTTCAGGCTCTTTTTTGAAATAACAACACTTCCTTAAGGCCTATCCTGCAAAGTCTATAGTTTGTATATTGAATAGAATTTAGAATTATGAATTAGCCCATATAAGGGAGTACCCCCGGTCGGGCTCAGACGTAACCAAATGGAGTTGACCATAGACGTTGATTGACGAAATAACTTTGTCCGTGGATAAATAACCATTAAGAAAATCAATACGTTCCTTTAGGCCTCATTTCAGAAGGTTTGGTTCTAATGAGATCAGTTGGTAATTCTGACTGGCAAAGGTCTTGCTGAGCGGATGCATTGTCCAACAAGACGACATTTTCAAGTTCTTGTGCTTACACTGCGACTCCTTCCTCCTCCCGCTATCTGCGTGTGCCGAGATAATGACAGGAATGATGTACTCACCTTTCATGCATGCGACTTTCTATCCTGTTCAATGGTCTCAGATATTTAGGGCGAACACGCGAAAACGAGCGGGGTGTGGGGGAGGACCCCCAGTCCCCGCGCTAGTTCTTCGCTCGTTGTCTTCGCTCGCCCCACATATCTGAAGCCTGGAACAGTCGTTATGGATGTCTTGTCACCGGTGGCGGTATTAGGAAATGCACTGATTTAAGTGGCGATTTTGAAGACCACCTTTCTAATAGACACAATTACACGTTCATCTGAGCGGGTTGGCTATCAATGATTATTGCAAGCCTATAGTTGCCGCGAAAACGTTATGGGTAGAGATTGGGTTGACTAGCGACCTCGGTTAATTGTTCCTCTTTTGGATTGAAAAAACGTTTTGGGTAGCCGTGCTTTTCATTGATTTACTATCGTCGTGTAATTGTCTTTTGATTTCTGTTTTGCTACAGCCGGTGTGTTATAACTGCGCCACCGCTCACTCCAAAAAGAACGTTTTTTTCGGTATTTTTGGCAGATTATTTTAAAATAATCTGCATCAGTAAGGTCCAAGCGAAGACCATTATCAGTAATGCACTCTAGACGTGTCATAGGCTTATTCAGACGTCTTGATTTTTCACCTCTAGATCTGTCCTTCTCTGTTGCAAAAACGCCATGGAAGTCTGACCACCATTGCATTAACTCATTAAAAAGCAGTGACTAAATGAAAAGGTCTAACTGCAGCTAAAGCAGGGACCGCGGAGACCATTTTAAAGTTGTAGGGCTAAAACATCTGGCCAAGTTCAAGTAGTAAAATTCATACATTATCTATGTCATATGTAGCCCTAAAAATGAGGGGCTGGTAGAACTATACCCTCAGTGGTCCCTCTAAGAGGAAAAGGCCATCGTAAAGGTAATTGATAGGTAGCTAAAAAAGGACTTCCGTGAACCTCCTTGGGAGCTAAACACTCTCCTTAGTATGTACTCTATATCGATTATTTTAAGACTTCCTTCTTCGTATTTGTTTATTAGAGACTATCTGGTTACTTTATCTTTTCCGTTTCATAGAAATTTAAACAGTGCCTGATTCAGCTCTTTTATTATAAAGTTTGTAGTAGACAGACTTGGGGATAACACATCATTTGATAACTTTCAATATGCCATAGATGGAACGCTCCCTAGATAACAACCATAGGCGTACGGGCACCTTCGGACTTGGAGGGAGGGGGGTGGGGGCGGCGGTGACTTTCTTCCCCGAAAAAATTACGCAATGCCTGAAAGCGTGAGGTTTGAAATCTAATGTCAGGCTATTCCGGTTTTCTCATTGAAACGAAAAATTGTTGATATTGCGTGACATCGGTGAAAACTAAAACCGGGTATTCCGCCTGCTAACATGTTGAAGTGCAGTATCTCAACATCGAACAAAATTAGCAAAACTACACCGATGAATAAATATGAATTATGATGAAGATAATGTCTGCTAAATGCAGTAACACTGATATACACCGAATTCATAAAGATGGCCGGCGCACGGTATTGAGACTGGGACGGTTTTAGGCAACACAGAGTCGAGGCATTTTAGGACAGACGTGACAAGAAATATGGAATCTATTTTTTTATCCGAAGACGATATCCCTGGCTCCTCATTAGAAGGACGCAAAGCATCTGAGCTTAAGAATGACGAGTTGCGATTTTGGTTGAAATGTCGCGGTGACGACGGAAAAGGTTTACGGACGAAAGCACAACTTGTTAAGCGGTAATCCTCCTTCTTTATAATTCTCGTTCGATAAGTTAACAGTGTATATTCTAAATTCGCTGTCCCCTCTTAAATTTTTAGTGTTGAGAAACACGTTTCCAGCGGGAGACACCTAAATTTAGTTGATCCAGACCCAGACAACCTATATACAAAAAGAAAGCTCGCCAAAGAGATGGGAGTTGCTATGGTGCAAAGACGCCCGGCAAATGACACGGCTCCTTTACAGGTGACATATCCTCAAACTGGCTGGACAACATCGCTGGAAAAAATGCCTTTCTTTACAAGAGCAGAAATAAACAAGCACATAAAAGACAGCGGGAAACGACTGGGCAGTGATGACCACCACTCCGTGCCAACAAGCTGGCGGAAAGGAAAAACATTTCTAGAGGACGAATACCTCAAATACATTGAATCTGCAAGTGATGAAGTACATTATTTTCGTTGTAAATGTTACCACTCATTCAGGAAGAATTACGAGCCCCATTCGTTGAAACTCGCATTATGCATTGTATCAGGCAGCGTTATTAATTCTATGTGCTCATGCGTTGCTGGAAAGTCTGGGTATTGCAATCATTCACTAGCCCTTATGCTTAAACTCTGTAAGTTTTCACTCTATGAATCCAAAACGACTCGCGACCTAAGCAGTGATGGTGATGAAAATGCATAAGTTGCTTGTACATCAAAGCTTCAAACATGGCATAAGAGGGGGAGAGGTGACACAATTTTTCCTCAACCAGCTATGGACATCATTGTAAAAAAACAAAGTTGCATGACAGTGAAAATGAAGGAGGTGTGAAATGCCTTCTGTATGAGGCCAGAAGCAATGTTCAAGTGGATCAAAATGAAGAGAAGCTTTTAAAGAGGCTATTAAGGAAATCAACCCAAAGATGGGCCTTGCCCAAATTTCAAGTGGCCAAGAAATATTGATTGACACTAAGAATGGCAAGAGCCCTGTTGGTTCATTTTCTTCTTATCAGCTGGCTCACACCGAATCCAACTTCGAAGTTGCTATGGACATCAGTACTGTAGCAAGAAATGATTCTGACGCCGCTAAACATTTACTTGTATATCCAAGATTTCCATTAACTACGTTTTGAGAATGCCAAGCACATGATTTAGATGATCAACAGGAAGAGCTTGTGAAGAATTTGCAAGTCTCTGAAGACGAAATAAATACTATCGAGAAAGATTCAACAGGCCAATCAAACTGTGAACTATGGAAGACACAGAGGAAATATAGATTTACAGCCTCAAATTTTTATACCATTTCTCACAGAAAACGAAATCAAGACACTTTTGCAAAGACACAAATGTACCCAAAGGATTTCAGATCAGTCGACACTTCCCATGGGATAAAATATGAACCAGCTGCCATTCATGAGTACATGTGCTATATGTCCAGTAAAGGGACACCAGTACAGGTTTATAAGTGTGGACTTGTTGTTTACCAGAAGGAACCTGTACTGGCCTGCACACCAGATGGAAAAGTGATAGATGAAGGGTGCACAGAACCATTTGGTATTCTTGAAGTGAAATGTCCACACACAAAGTTCATGGTATCACCAAAAGATGCATGTTCAGATCAAAATTTTTGCTGTGAATTTATTGATGGACAGTGCAAGCTTAAAACTAATCATGCTTACTACGCACAGATACAAGGGCAAATGGGAATAAGTAGAGCCAAATGGTGTGACTTTGTTGTCTTTACAAAAAAAGGAATGTCCATTGAGAGAATCCCATTTGATGCTCAATATAGGATGGAATTAGAGATGAAACTAGTTAGATATTATTTCAGTCATTTTATTGAATATGCTGCAAAGGATTTTGGTGAAAACCGTTGAGTCTTGGTGATTTCATCACATTTACTAGGATTAAAAATCCTAGTTCTTTGCTTGTAAACAGATATACTAAAGACACTGCTCGTTTTAACATTTCACAACATTTTTGTAAACAAAACAAAACAATACTATTTCCTGATGCAACAGTTGAAGTAAGAAATACAGGCATGTTCATGTGCCCTCGGATATTAGTCAAGCTATGATGTGTGTTACTCTGATGCGACTGGGTCTTGAACATTACATAAAAATCCGCAAACTGCCCATAGCTGGTTGGTTCTTTCGACGTGTATTCGCAAGCCCGCAATTTGTTGTGTAGTGACCACATCCTCCGGTGACATTTGTGCAGCTTTTCCTAGAAATGGTGGAATGTTAAGAGAAACACCAAGCGGTAACAGATCTGCAATAGTGAACCCTTTATCTGCCATGACATTGTCATTTTCATCAAAGGGCAAATCAAGGATACCAGACCTTTCAACTATTGCCCTGTCTGAAATGCTTCCTGTATATAACTGGCTGATGAATGTTATTGCACCAGGAGGAGAAATACCTACAAGGCCTTTCAGCGTTGTGTGATTCTTATAGTTGCTGAACAGTTCACTGTTTAGCAACAAACTGCTAGGCATCTGGCATTTTACCTCCGTGCAGTCTATAATGACTCTGGTGGTCAGAAATTTGTTCTTGAAATCTTCAGGCATTGAGCAATCGACTTCCGCTCTTGTCGGTCATATCTTAATTGTCGCGAAACGTAGAAACATAAAATTTATCCAGGAAGTGAAAGTTCTGCTTATTGTAGACTGTGAAACTCCGAACAGAAACGATAGGTGTTTTTCAGGAAGAGCTTGCCTGAGGCGACACATGACCATAAAAAAACTCCTCTTTTGGATTTAGTGCTCTTGGTCTTCCACGCTTACTTTGTGTTTGTTGAAGACTTTGGTAGTGAGTCGCTTTTACGCTGTGATCTTCCGAACGCCAAAAACGAATATTCTCGCCTTGTTCCCCAGGTTTCAAGAAATTAAATGTTTGCTTCGAACACTTTGACGTTTGTAAAACCAGTATAGAAAGAAATGGAGTGATCCTCAGAAAGATAACCTAAACAGAAGACGCGTTTCTTTAGCTTTGAACATTCGTCATTCAGACTAGCAATCTGTTCCCGCAGATTGTCAATTTCTCTCAAAGTCCTCTGTTTCTCTTGTTTCAAAACCTCATTTTCCTTACGTAACTCTTGATTTTCCATTTGCACTTTTTGTATCCTAACATTTGGCTGATGGTCATCGACTGATGGTTGGCAAATTTGAGAATCTCTACAGCAGCTTGTGATAGTCGGTTCTAAGAGCAATTCTCTGTAAGAATCGAACAAAGTGGGAAATGAAAAAGTTTGACCCCTCCACTCAAATTCACATGAAAGTAGACCTTCATGGGGGATGTTCAAAAATGACCATTATTGAGGTCAAAACTTAATTGTTGCCATGGGAACACCGAATGTTTGTTGATGCCTGAGAACCCAATTTTGAACTAGAAAACTGTTGTGAAAACTGCAAAATTCAAAACACTATTTCTCAAGTGCAATAAAAAACTACAACTTGAGACTTATACCAAATGTTAAACTACTACTCTAGTTTTTCTCCGTGTATGTCGCTTGTTATTATGTTTATTCTGCATAGAATAAACGGTGACTTTATTACACATTGTCTCCGCCATTTAAATTTGTGAGTGAAACTAGCAGTACGTTTCTCTCACTTCCTCCAAAAGTACATCAGTTCTAGAACTATAACTACATGGATAGTTTACAACAGACATTTTAGTTACTAAAATAGTAAAACTTTCTGCGGGGCGGGCTTATTTGGTTGTCAGGGCAATCAGCAAAAACAATACGAAAATCAAGCTTCTTAAATTTTGCTGAAATTAACATTCCTTCAATTCGCAAAAAAAAATAGAAGAAGACCGAGACAGCTGTCAGAATAAAAGAATATTGCCTGTTGATTAAACCTCTGATGAAAACAATCGTTTATGACCATGAATTTTGAAACAAACTGAGTCGAACTGGAGAGCTTACCTTACTGTTTAGTCCATTTCTCCGCTTTTCGACTCGCTTTCCTGTACTCCTCAATCAGACGTCACCATTCGCTCCAAACAATGAAAAAATGCATGATCTAGAGTAAATTTCAATAAGCCAATGATTTTAGCCCAATTTATGGAGCATAGATGGAAGAAAACAATTGTCTTCAAGGTTGAAGCGAGGAAGCGAAAATAACCTTATGCCATGGGAGATTAAAGGTCGGCGGTGTTTACCAGAAGACTTCTTTCTTTATGTTTTGTTCAACAACGTGTCCTTAGACGTAAGTTGTTCATGGCACATGTAATTTACATTAATTTGATCAGATTTTTGTTCAGTTTTCGACTCGATATCTTCCTCCTGGTCCATGCACAGTAGCACAAACATTCTCTGATAGAAGAAAAACAGGAAAATTTATCATCTTATCAACGAAATTTTCTTGTTATGCTAAGTGTAAAAGAACCTGCGTTAGGAAGCTAGTCATGCTCTATCAGCTACACTGTCTGCTGCAGCTTTGCAGCTGCAGCTCTCGACAATAGAAACAACACCGTTTACAAAGGGTTCCTTTCGTTGTCCTGCGATGTGCACATCGAACTCTTTGCAGATGGCTTTAAGCGTTGTAATTTTTAGCGAGGGTAATTCTTCTTTCGTCATTTGGCACAGCTGAAGACCTCCGTGCACCAGTGGATGCCCATTTCATAAGATCATTTCTTACCTCAAGTAGCATATCCTCGTTTTTATGTGCCTGATATTCTGACTCGCTGAGTTGCTTTCTTTTTGCCGCAAAGCGAGAGAAGTAAGAAGAAATTTGCGACGGTGTGAGGAACTCATCAATCGAAAACAATCACTGATTGTTAGCGTCTCGAGCTTTGCGCATCTTCTTCGCGACTTCTTCACCTGTGGTCTTCTTACTTGATTTCTATCCTAACTAAAAACGTACTCTCAATAAAGGACTTCTCCTTTTCACTGAATCTTGCAGTCTTAGGTTTCGACTTTAACGCCCAGCCCATACTCAGCAAGGGGGAATGAGGGTCACCGCTCAGACTAACACTGGAGAGCTCCTTAGTTTGGCCTTCTTCTAAATGCTGCGCATAACTTAACTTAGCTCTGTCTTGAAGGGTGACTTCTTCCAGAGACCTGATATGCATTCTGTACTCACAGTGTCTTTCGAGTTCGGAATATCGTACGAAAGACTTTGTGCAGCCCTTCTCCGGAAAAGAAAATTTTTTTGGCAGAAGTTGATTGCTGCTGTCACTGGAATCTGAGCACTGGGATGTGCTGTCACTAAAATCGCGGTCTTCCTTCTTTTCCAGCCTTCTAGTTTGTTTCGTATCTGACACATAAGCCGTTATCTTGCTTTGTGCCCTTCTTTGAAATACGGCCGAAAACTCACCATCGCCAAAGCAGACGTTTTCAAGCCATGAAAATTCACTTTCCTCTGGCACTGCAAAACGGCGCAGTGATACAGTTAAGGAAATTCACCGGTTTTGGTCACAGTGAGTGACCAAAAGTGAGTGTACTAGGCTGCGATTGGTTACAATTGTCTTCCCTAGACATTCCTCAGTAAACATAATGAAAAAAGTTAACATTTGAAAGATGGAAACTTCTAAATCATTTTATCACAGTCAGGGTTATTCTGACTTGCGGCTCGCTTTCACTTGTTTGAACTCTGTATGCACGCACTTTTATACGTGGGATCATAAATCTCAAATTTGCATCTCAGTGAGACTGTAGCTACGGTACCACTGAAATCAGATTTTGATGATTTTGATTTGTGGTGAAGGGTTTTATGACGACCTGCACAAATTGTAATGAATTTCTTCACCCACGCATTTCATCAGAGAATTCAATTGTGATTACTATAACAGGTTAATAAAACGTCACTATCTACATCTGAAGTAGCTACGTTGTTACACAGATGGTTTTACATTTTATTGTGATTCTTACTGTAGTTTATGTGTTTGTTCTTACCGGAACCCATTGGAACGATAGCTCCTGTTAGTTGCTTGATAAGGACAGAGTGCCTTTTCAAAACAGAACGATCCCCTTTCATTTTGGAGCGTTTATGATTACTAAGTCCTATAGGAACTTGGTAGGTACTCCGTCTGCTTCTCCAATATATACCCAGTCGATCACGATGATAACTGCATATCTTTAAGGTTGTTCCTTCAGCACGTGTTACATCGAAAAACCCTAAAGCAAAACCTGGAGCTATAAAAAGCGAAAAACAACTTTTTCCGTTCAAGTTGATATAGGACGTGGGAAAACTGTGCATTTCTTAAAAACATGGCATGCGGCTAAACCTTAATAATAGAAAATCTACCTTATTATTCACAACAAGCAATTCTGAGAAAAAGACCCTTGAAAAGCCATCAATCCAGGTCTTTGCATTTATAAGTCCACGTTTCCACTAATACGGTCCCATACTTATTTTACGAAAACCAATTTGAAGTACGAAAAAGTTGCAAAAAATTGCGCACAAAATTCTTAGAATCTGGTCGCGTGCGGCTAAAAAAGTTTTTATACCAGTTGCCGACTACCCTTTTGATACGCGTTTGTCATGCTTGATTGTTAGAAGAGAAAAACAGTATTCAACTCACCTCCACGACAAAGTAATAAATCAATTTCATCAGAAACATCTTCATTGCACTTGCTGAGACCGTGAATTTTTCAATGGCTCGATATGTCTCGATCACAATCTCTCAGAAGAAACAGTTCTTCCTCGCTACATATGCAAGGCAGTGAGTGAGGGAGTAGCAAAACAGCAAATCTCTCGGGAAATCTCCATACGAGAAAAAGCAAATCCGATTCGCCTGAATGCATGCGTTGATAAACATCTATGTTGATGAACACCGCTGGCCTGGTGCCGACATGCTTCACAAGATTTGTCGTATTTGATTTGAATTTCCGAGTCCTCAAAACTTCATTGAATGTAATCTTTCTCAAAAGTGTTTACCAGCACACGGTTTCGTTTTGAATGGAGCGAATGGCGAAGTCTGTTTGACAAGTACAACAAAAGGCCAAGGTGGAAACTTACACGTACGTTAAGTCCATGTCGGTTTGCTTTGGTACCACCAAACCTGAATTTAGTGGGCAGAAGTAAAGAAATGCATTGCTACTGGAGATGAATAACAAGACAGGCTGGAAGAAAAGGTTAAGAGACTAGATTTATGAATAATACGACAGCAGTGGGGAAAGAACCAGCTCCTTCAACGGGAGTCAACAAGTGGAGAAATGGACCAAACCGTAAAGTATGCTCCAGTTCGACTCAGTTTGTTTCAAAATTCATGGTCATAAACGATTGTTTTCATCAGAGGTTTAATCAACAAACAATATTCTTTTATTCTGACAGCTGTCTCGGTCTTCTATTTTTTTTAGCGAATTGAAGGAATGTTAATTTCAGCAAAATTTAAGAAGCTTGATTTTCGTATTGTTTTTGCTGATTGCCCTGACAACCAAATAAGCCCGCCCCGCAGAAAGTTTTACAAATTTAGTAACTACAATGTCTGTTGTAAACTATCCATGTAGTTATAGTTCTAGAACTAATGTACTTTTGGAGGAAGTGAGAGAAACGTACTGCTAGTTTCACTTACAAAATTAAATGGCGGAGACAATGTGTAATTAAGTCACCGTTTATTCTATGCAGAATAAACATAATAACAAGCGACATACACGGAGAAAAACTAGAGTAGTAGTTTAACATTTGGTATAAGTCTCAAGTTGTAGTTTTTTATTGCACTTGAGAAATAGTGTTTGAATTTTGCAGTTTTCACAACAGTTTTCTAGTTCAAAATTGGGTTCTCAGGCATCAAAAAACATTCGGTGTTACAATGGCAACAGTTAAGTTTTGACCTCAATAATGGTCATTTTTGAACATCCCCCATGAAGGTCTACTTTCATGTAAATTTGAGTAGGGGGGTCAAACTTTTTCATTTCCCACTTTGTTCGATTCTTACAGAGAATTGCTCCTAAAACTTCGTGTGAATGCTTTTGAATGCTTGGGAGACATTACTCGGTCGTTGCTAGTAAAGTCTTCCTGGATCAGTCGTCTTTTAGCAGGTCGTTTAACTGGACTTCCTCTTGGAGTTGGCGGTGGTCGTTTTCTTGGGGAAGTGCGCCAAGCAAATTTTGTCGGAAATGTTTCACTCTTATTTTTTAGGACCATTTGCCACCTAATCCTTTCTTAATTTCACTCGTTTCGAAGTGCAAAGAGCAGCCTTTAGTTGTATCTTTCACTTCAAAGTCTTTGCCTTCCTCTCTCCGTATTTTAGCAAGCCAGACATCTCTCAGCCTCCCGTTCGCAGGAAAACCAAAAAATCCTACCTTTAGGCCATCTGGGCCGACCGTTCCTTTTTGATTGTACAAGGGAACATAACAACTTATATTAGAATTCGATTTCTTCGCATCGGATTCGGATTCGCATCGCATTTGATTCCAAGACTGTCCTAAAATGCCTCGACCTGGTGCCAAGTCCCAGGTTCGACCGCGTGACGGCCATCTTTATGAATTCGGTGTATAGGAATGAAAAATATTCCGTTCCGGGAGTCTTTACCAGATACCAGATATCATTTTATTTACGGACAATAAAAGTTGAAAAAGCAGTCAATACCCGGTACGTACCAGCTGGGTGACATCAACTGGTATTATATGATACTTAAATACTGAGATTTACGGATAGAATCGATCGAATAGAATAGACAAATTACTTAATGGAATTTGAATGTGTAGTATTTACCTTTCACCTTGTTGACATTGACGACCGCCTGACCTTTACTCACCTTCACCTTTCACTTTTCTTGAACCTTTAAAGTCCACGGACTCCACAAAGAATCGAACGAACTTTAACGAAGAAACCTTAAACGTGACGTTCATGTGAACTCGTCAAATCGTTTTCTCGCTCTCCGCGGAATTGGCGAGAAAATTAGGCGCGAACTGCAGCAGATGTCAGCGAAACGATACACTTTACATATTATTGAAATGACCAAATCTCTGAAGAAACCACTTTCGGGCATCTAATCAACTGAAAAGTAACTAACTAGAAACTTTATTTACGACTTTTCGAAATCATGCCAACATCATTATTCCTCCCCCCCGCCTCCCCGGCTCGTATGCCTATGATAACAACATATTAATTTCGCAGCAAAAACCTTCTCAATGAACAGATTTTGATTACCGTATTTCCTCAAATATATAAGCACACACGCTCGAATAAGCGCCCCCTATTTTCCTCGCCAAAATAGCAAATAAGCGCCCCCCCCCCCCCCCACGAATAAACGCCATCCTCCCCTCCCCCTCACTTTCTTAAATCGTAGGGATAGAAGGAAAACCTGTTTCCATTGTTACTTTATTAGTAATCTTTAGTTTCAACTACACCGGCATCAGTGCATGTAAGAGAACAGTCTGTTTTCCGTAAGTCCCTTCCAGTTATTTCTATCTCCTTGTGCATGCTTGCAGAGTTTCTTTTATGTGTATTAGCCAAAATACAGTTACTGACAGTTCGTTTTAGAAAAAAAAACTAATTCTGCTCCCTTATCCTCTAAATTAGGAATTTTAGACACTTTTAAAATAAATACGTTTCAAATGGTTAAATTTATGTACTGTTTTCACAAGAACCTGTTGCCTCCATTGTTTGCCAACCTGTTTCTTACAAATAGTCAAATTCATAGCTACAGCACCAGAACAGCCAACAATTATCGCTTGCATCATTGCCGAACTAATCTTGTAACGGCCTCTCAACCGTTTAGGATTGTGTGACAAGCTTACGTCACGTGCTAATGACGTTTTACATACGGTATGGTATGCTTATTGTCCGTTTTCCTCGAAAGTGGTCTGTTGCAATAAATGGCGTCGCGTCGCCGGATCATGTAAGACCTTGGCTTCGTATTAAATCGTTAATTTCCACGCACCGCTTCTCGCCCTTCTCGAAACACAACCCGGGAAAACAAGCGGCGGCGATAGTCAAAGACTTGTAAACAGTTGGATTCAGTTCACCGTGGCCTCTAAAAACAAGAACAGGGGACTTGGTTTAACTTTCGCATCGAAGCAAGTCGCGTCGCGTCGCGTGTTGAGTTGACCACAAATCAACAGCTAACTATTCACAGCAGTCCCTTTCACGCTCGCATAAGATTTGGAGATAAATGGCGACCGCGTTTACAGAGGAGTATATGTGTCAAAAAGAGGGGAGGGGTTGGGAAGGAATAAAACAAAAATAAAGGAAAGAGAAAGGGGCCTAAAGGATAAAAAGTAGTGAGCGTAAAAGGGAGACTCGAGCGATAAGGATTAGGCTAGAGAACGCTAATTGCGTGAAAGTGATATGAATACATTAGGGAGTTGGATCTTATACTCGCTCTGCAAGGGACTGGTGCGAATAGGTAACTATTCACGGCAGTCCCTTTCACGCTCGCATAAGATTTGGAGATAAATGGCGATCGCGGAAGGTCACACGAAATGTGCAAACACACAACACCCACCTAAACAAACGCCATAACTTAAGACAAACCAAAGCTCCAAGGCTCAAATTCAAGAA
Organism: Pachyseris speciosa; assembly: GCA_016490735.1. Lineage (NCBI taxonomy): Eukaryota > Metazoa > Cnidaria > Anthozoa > Scleractinia > Pachyseridae > Pachyseris > Pachyseris speciosa. The sequence goes on from JAEMWC010001532.1 coordinate 94,343, forward strand.
ATATTTCAGCTAAACAAACCCAAACTAATTTTAATCCAAAACTGAATAGGCCCTTAACCCTTTACATACAAACAGCTAAGGTCTAAATTGCAAAACATAACAATGAAATTACAGAAAATCCAAAGAAATGGAAAGTAAGTCACTATAAATACGGCGGTAGAGCGAATAAGATTGCTGTAGGAGGAAAAGCAGCAACAAAGTTCTTGAGATTATTGAAGTCGGGATACTCAGTGGCAGCTGAATCAATTGCAGCGTCCGTGACAGAAAGCAACTCGGATGGTCCACCAGGCTGAAGCAATTGAGCGAGCTTTAAGTAGTAGGAAGCAGTGGGCGCAGAGCGCCATCCAACAAACGACATAATATCCGCCAGCTGACTTCCTGATAAGGCAAGGGTAAGAGCTCCACCAGCCCTAAAACTATGTAAAGTTTCCCCTTGGTAGAGTCCAGCATTTCGCACGTGTCCTCGTAAGCGATCTTGCATTGCCGAGGTTGAAATCTGCTTATTAATAACCGCCCCTTGAGAGGACAGAGGGCGCAAAAGGAAGCCACTGGACAAACTGACGCGGAATGCAGAAGAGACGTTCACGTATACTTCTATAGCCCTGACCGGACAAATAGCAGGGTTGGAGTGGCGACGAATGCCAAACATGTTCGAAGAGCCATCCCGAAGGGTTTTGCCTCACAAATGGTTGAACAAGAATCCTTGATTTCGTGGAAGCCTTAAGATTTCTCGAGTCTTGACCAGGCTTAAGTCATCTGCTCTGTCAGCACTGAAAATAAGGTTGGAAACATAGCATAATCCCTGGCGAGGATGAAAAGCTTTCCGGGTGAGATACTACGTTCAGACATACTTCGTTTTAAGTGGTCCATGAATTTAGCCAACTTTGCAGGAAAAAGAGGAGTTGCCTGTCTGGGAGTCACCCCAGCCTGTAATTGCTCCGAAGTAAATGTTTTAAGGTAATCATTCACCATTTCAGAAGCTGCCGGATTTCTGAGACCTAATGAAGAGTTCCAATCACCGACACGCCCCAGAGATTTAAACACGAAGACGCGCTATAAAAGGAAAAGCTCCGCCCCCTGTTTCATTTGCATTTTAGTTTTACTGTCACCATTGTGCGATGGCGTAAGCAAACCATTATTAGCGCCATAAATCGAAACATTCAAACATCGGCACCCCAATTTCAGAACATACAAACCTCCACATATCCTTCCATGGCAATAAAAGTCACCAAGGAACTCGAAAACAAGAGAGACACAAAATACAACAAACTTGTTGCTCAGAACCGTTCTTTTATTGCACAAATTTTCACGGAGTTCCTTATCGATCGACGGTTGATTGACAAATGATCCGAACGTGCCTTTGGTACCGCTCCTTTTATAGCGCGTCTTCATGTTAAAAAAGAGCGCGGAGTTTCCCAATGGTAGAATCCACAGTGGCGTAAGCCAGCCTAACCGGACAGCCGCTACCAAACTTGCCATGCATCCCAAGGTAAGGACAGGACACATTATGCACTTGTGTTTTACCAGATGAGTCTTTCCAAGCAAGGAACCTGCAGAGATTCTTGGGATTTGCATTAAAAGGGGTCTTATTTCCTGTGAGTGAAGATAAGACGGCTGAAAGCTGACCATGTAATGAGCTCTTCTGCCTGGCATAAGCAGAGGATTGGTTCTGAGCTTGCAGCTGCATGAAGTAGACGATCATCAAGCGCTGCAACCGATACTGAAGGCAGGGAACTGTCAGAGGAGGACGTGTAAGGAACACAGTAGCCGCACATCTGGCAAAATCTGAATTCTTGGTCGTTGGGATATTGGAAGGAGGGACACTGAAAAGCAGGAACATAAACTCGAGCAGTGGGCGGTAAACCCTATGCATAAAGGAAACTTGGTCAAAGGGCATAAAAATAAACATAAACCACAAAAGGATAGTGGGAAAATGGCCAAGATTGGCTAATAAAGGTATTGAGGAGAGGAAAACTTACCCACAAGAGTAAGCAAAGCAGCTCAGGCTGAGAAACTGCATTGCACGCGGAAAGAAAGAGGCCACTTGGAGTTGAACCCACGGCGGGAGGGGGGTAATACAATTCCTGTTTGACCTTTACGTCCGAAGCAAAAGCTGGCGGATGCAATTTTTGTCAAGATAACCCACCAAAAAAGGCGAGGTTGAACGTCTGGTACAACAGTTGAAAAGGAGCCAATGGTACATTACACAGAAAATGTAGAACATTTGGGATAAGAAAAATAGGTGGAAACACATACGGATTGGTGAACACGTGCTGAGGATAGCGATGTGGAAGCTGACTTAAGATATTGACACCCAGGCAACCAGGAGTGGGATGTGGGGAGAAAAATGGCAGGGGTTTTCCAGAAGAATTAAGTATGACGTTTGACGGTAAGGCCATGAGATCAAAGGTGTGGCCAGTATCCCCGCCAAAAGCGGCCTGGATCTCGGACCATATATCACCAGATAACTTGACATCTGCGAGAGATAAGGAGCGAGAAGCCGGGTCGGCCAAATTGGCTGCTGATGGAAATTAGCAAGAGCTAAAGCCTCCTTTACAGCAATATCACAAGAGAAGGAATTGTTAGGCCAATAATCAGCAGCGACTACTGGCATCTCGTCAGGATTGAGAACTCCAGCCCACGCAAAGGACGAGGCATCAGTAAACAATTTTATTAATTACCTGATGGTGTTTTTTTTTTAAATTATTTTTTAAACAAAAACTAGTGAGCAGCACACAGCAACAGATCTTTTCAATGTTTTTTAATATTTTCCGACCGGTTTCGTCTGATCAGACAGACTTCATCAGGGATTTAATAAGATTACAAATTGAACTACTTTTATACTAAACATTTACAGTATAAAGCACGTTCAAAGTAGGGTGTGAACAGCAAAAAAACACCCACAAACAAATACGCACAGGATACAACGTAAATCCTGCGTTACAAAATGTCCAATTGTTAATTTTGGGAGTCACGATTTAACGTTAAATCGTGACCCCCAAAAAGTATTTATTTACATAGATGTGCTAACGTGTTAGTAGCTTTATAACTAACGATAGTACTAAGGTTAGGTAAATGCTTAAGAATAACTTTCTTGATTCCAATATGACTGCAATTAAAGGAAGTTTTGAACACCACCCGTCTATGCGTAAGTACTCTTACAGGCTTAGAAAACCATTTCTTCCTGTTCCTATAGCTAATCTCCCTGAAAATGGGTAGTAAAAACTTAGCAGGATAACCCCTAAGGCGTAGGCGCTTCCAAAAAAGTAGCCGTGTCTCATTGAATGAGTAAAACCTGGAGCTATTTCTGGCGTAGCGCATAAGTTCGCCCTTAATAAAAGCTTTTTTATTGCTAGTGGGGTGAAATGATTCAAAAGGTATGTACAAATACTTGTTAAGTGGTTTCTGAAAAGTAGAGTATTGCAGCGTTGGATAAGAAGAATCCTTGAAAAGAAGCAAATCTAGAAAGGAAATCTTAGAATCGCTAATTTCGTACGTTATCTTAATTCGTTCATCCTTAGTATTTATAGCACTCAGAAATTCTGAAAGGATTTCCCGCGTCCCATCCCAGATGACAAATATATCATCAATAAATCGCTTGTAAAGAGTAAGATGTTGAGCATACAACTCTATAATGTCCCTTTCGTGATAATACATAAATGCATTTGCCGCTGTAACAGCAAAGGGAGTACCCATAGCGATTCCGTGTATTTGATGGTATATGTCACAGCTAAATTCTGATTTAAGGAAATTATTCTCAAAGACTAACCTAGTTAACTGAACCAACAGAGGAGTTTGCGTAACCTTACCCTCGCGGAGCAAGAGGTCAAGAGCAATAATAGCCTTCTTAGTGTCAATGTTCGGGTAAAGTGATGACACATCCGCCGTGACAAGAAGGCAATTTGCGGGTAGCTTAATCCCCTCTAGACATTGGATCAGTTCACCAGAGTCACGTAACACCGTAGGCATGGTTATAGAAGGTTTAACTAACTCGTCTATAAGAATACTAATAGGCCTGGTGATGTAAGAGTGAGAAGCTGCGATAGGCCTTCCAGCTATAGGTGACTTGTGAATCTTAGGAATAATGTAGAACTTATCGGGATCGAGACTCCTAGGATTGTCATCAAGACTACGAAGAAATTTGTGAGAATTTGGAGGTAGAAAGCTAGAGTAACTCTTAACAAGTTTTTCCCTTGTCTCGATTACCTTTTGACGTCTGAATGTCCAGTCATCTTTGGTGACTTTAACATACGACTTAGTGTCATTTAGGTGATTTAGAGTTTCTTGTTCTACCCATTCTGTGGAAATGAGAGCAGGTCCAAGGCTTTTGTCCGTTGCTAGGACGCGAACCGTAGGATCTTCCTTGATCTCAAGCAATCCACTCCGTTGATCAGACGACAGATTATTTCGCCAGCCTGGTTTATTCTGATGAAAGTTCTCCAGTAAGTCTTGACGAATTTTGTACAGGTGTTCCTCGAGGTCAGGATCTTCCCGTGGAGGATTCCAGCCTGATCTTACGTACAGTTTAGGATTAAAATCAGGATCATCGGGCTGATTGGCATATTTGTAATGCAACCGGACACTGCGACAGAAGTCCTGTACTTGACCCTCGAAAACACGCGCAGTTGGGGGCTGAGGCGTGGGCCTGAACTTCAGACCCAGGCCAAGAGTTCGTGACTGCGTCGCGGTGAGAGTGGCGTGTGAAATATTGTAAAATTCCAAGTTCCGTGGTAATAAGTCCAAGATCGGTTTGTTTGCCATTTTATCCAGCCATTTCTCGTAACTGCCTCGTATGTCTATTTTACGACAGCGTTTCCTCGGCCTTTTACGTTTTTTGACTGCTGGCGACGCGAAACAGAGGAAGACCGGCTATCTGAGAACCCCACTCGTGGTTTTCTCGCTGCTGTCTTTCTCCTTTCTATTGATCGACTTTGCCTGCCTTTTGGAGTGTGTTTGGCTGCCGATGCGTCTCGCTGGTTACCACTGGAATTGCGGCGTTGGCTGCGATTCCTGGAGCTTGATCGTTCCGTGTTACGGCTTCTGGGATTTTTGGAGTTTTTACTGGGAGCTTGGCGTGTCTTCACCGGGGAGGAAATTGATTTAAGCTTTGAGACTTCTCGTTGCACGGCACGCCGTACCATGTCGTGGATGGATTCCTCATTGATGGTGAATTGTGCTTCCATTCGCTCCGCAGTTTTGGCGGCTTTGTTTGCTTTCTTGATGTTCTCCGTTACCCGTTTAGAAGTCCGTTTTGCGGCGCACTTGAAGTAAAAGTCATCGGCGAAAGATGTTGCTGAATTGGGCAAACTCGTCCGCTTCGATATTCAGAGAAGGCTCACTTGACTGGAACGAGTTTCTCCAAGTCTCTATAGTTGTGAGGACTTTCTGTTTTTCTTCCGCACAGGATACAACGTAAATCCTGCGTTACAAAATGTGCAATAGTTAATTTTGGGGGTCACGATTTAATGTTAAATCGTGACCCCCAAAATTAACTACTGCACATTTTGTAACGCAGGATTTACGTTGTATCCTGTGCGTATTTGTTTGTGGGTGTTTTTTGCTGTTCACACCCTACTGTGAACGTGCTTTATACTGTAAATGTTTAGTATAAAAGTAGTTCAATTTGTAATCTTGTTAAATCCCTGATGAAGTCTGTCTGATCAGACGAAACCGGTCGGATAATATTAAAAAACATTGACAAGATCTGTTGCTGTGTGCTGCTCACTAGTTTTTGTTTAAAAAATTGTCTAAGTCGTCACTAGAAGAAGCCACAATGTTCAGCAACACTACAGGTCGCCCTGGACTCAAGGAAGGTAAAAGTGCCTTGAAACTTAAAAAGCGGCAAGAATCTGCGGAGAGACAGAGCAGTGCGCGTGATGATATAGTGGAAGATCTTCGAGCATCAGCCGAAGAATCAGCAGAATCCCAAACGTGGATCGGCGACCACTTTCAACGCGTCCTCAAAAAGTTTGTCTACAACCTCATCGATGCCGAAAACCAGCTGTATGCTCTACAAGAGCGTAAGCAAAGACTTGAGTCCTCAAAAAGCGACGGGAAGGTGCCCAATGGTATGAAGATTGGCAATGTCACTGCGAAAGGCAGAAACGCGGAACATCTTCAGCAAACATTTAATGTCATAATTAAGGAGGAATTGAAGCTTCTAGACGCCACTATCGAGGCCCTTCAATTGGACGAACAGCACGTGAAAGATCGATGCACGGAAGAAAAACAGAAAGTCCTCACAACTATAGAGACTTGGAGAAACTCGTTCCAGTCAAGTGAGCCTTCTCTGAATATCGAAGCGGACGAGTTTGCCCAATTCAGCAACATCTTTCGCCGATGACTTTTACTTCAAGTGCGCCGCAAAACGGACTTCTAAACGGGTAACGGAGAACATCAAGAAAGCAAGCAAAGCCGCCAAAACTGCGGAGCGAATGGAAGCACAATTCACCATCAACGAGGACTCCATCCACGACATGGTACGGCGTGCCGTGCAACGAGAAGTCTCAAAGCTTAAATCAATTTCCTCCCCGGTGAAGACACGCCAAGCTCCCAGTAAAAACTCCAAAAATCCCAGAAGCCGTAACACGGAACGATCAAGCTCCAGGAATCGCAGCCAACGCCGCAATTCCAGTGGTAACCAGCGAGACGCATCGGCAGCCAAACACACTCCAAAAGGCAGGCAAAGTCGATCAATAGAAAGGAGAAAGACAGCAGCGAGAAAACCACGAGTGGGGTTCTCAGATAGCCGGTCTTCCTCTGTTTCGCGTCGCCAGCAGTCAAAAAACGTAAAAGGCCGAGGAAACGCTGTCGTAAAATAGACATACGAGGCAGTTACGAGAAATGGCTGGATAAAATGGCAAACAAACCGATCTTGGACTTATTACCACGGAACTTGGAATTTCACAATATTTCACACGCCACTCTCACCGCGACGCAGTCACGAACTCTTGGCCTGGGTCTGAAGTTCAGGCCCACGCCTCATCCCCCAACTGCGCGTGTTTTCGAGGGTCAAGTACAGGACTTCTGTCGCAGTGTCCGGTTGCATTACAAATATGCCAATCAGCCCGATGATCCTGATTTTAATCCTAAACTGTACGTAAGATCAGGCTGGAATCCTCCACGGGAAGATCCTGACCTCGAGGAACACCTGTACAAAATTCGTCAAGACTTACTGGAGAACTTTCATCAGAATAAACCAGGCTGGCGAAATAATCTGTCGTCTGATCAACGGAGTGGATTGCTTGAGATCAAGGAAGATCCTACGGTTCGCGTCCTAGCAACGGACAAAAGCCTTGGACCTGCTCTCATTTCCACAGAATGGGTAGAACAAGAAACTCTAAATCACCTAAATGACACTAAGTCGTATGTTAAAGTCACCAAAGATGACTGGACATTCAGACGTCAAAAGGTAATCGAGACAAGGGAAAAACTTGTTAAGAGTTACTCTAGCTTTCTACCTCCAAATTCTCACAAATTTCTTCGTAGTCTTGATGACAATCCTAGGAGTCTCGATCCCGATAAGTTCTACATTATTCCTAAGATTCACAAGTCACCTATAGCTGGAAGGCCTATCGCAGCTTCTCACTCTTACATCACCAGGCCTATTAGTATTCTTATAGACGAGTTAGTTAAACCTTCTATAACCATGCCTACGGTGTTACGTGACTCTGGTGAACTGATCCAATGTCTAGAGGGGATTAAGCTACCCGCAAATTGCCTTCTTGTCACGGCGGATGTGTCATCACTTTACCCGAACATTGACACTAAGAAGGCTATTATTGCTCTTGACCTCTTGCTCCGCGAGGGTAAGGTTACGCAAACTCCTCTGTTGGTTCAGTTAACTAGGTTAGTCTTTGAGAATAATTTCCTTAAATCAGAATTTAGCTGTGACATATACCATCAAATACACGGAATCGCTATGGGTACTCCCTTTGCTGTTACAGCGGCAAATGCATTTATGTATTATCACGAAAGGGACATTATAGAGTTGTATGCTCAACATCTTACTCTTTACAAGCGATTTATTGATGATATATTTGTCATCTGGGATGGGACGCGGGAAATCCTTTCAGAATTTCTGAGTGCTATAAATACTAAGGATGAACGAATTAAGATAACGTACGAAATTAGCGATTCTAAGATTTCCTTTCTAGAT